>JASVER010000003.1:21503283-21655181 GCA_030449065.1 Oceanodroma leucorhoa | reverse complement strand
AGATCTGACAGTACACATGATACAAATATAGCTTGAAAGCACATTATGGTGCTTCAAACGCCTCCAAGACTCAGTTTACTTGTTGCAAATGCACCCAAAATGGTGATAATGAAATGTAATTCCTTTTGAGAGAAAAAAAAMCAGACACGTAGCTAATGATTCAATGTTGGTGCAATTTTTAAAGGGCCTGAACAAGGGAATGTCTTATGCTGTTACTTTTTTAAATTTTCTTTCGGAAACATAATGCCAGAGGTGACAGGGGAGATTGTACTTAGCTCAACTTCTTTGAACTGTAATAACTGTAAAATGTATCTCTCTTTTTGCTGATATTTCTGTTATAGTAACAACCTTCGTGTTTGTACACACTAATGCTTTTGCAGTGAAGTTCTTTGAGACATCCCCATTATAAATAATTATGGGACTTGAATCAACTTTGAAATAGAAAGGAAAACTGCAGTCAATTTCTCGCAGTATTTGATTATATTGTAAAGTATATGTAAAATTTTACTTTTAAAACGGTACTGCTCGGAAAGCAGTCATGAAAGGTAACATGAAATCATCAGTCTCAACAGTATATAGTTATTTCTTTGCTTTAACTACAGGATAAAAGAAGGAAGAACCTTACCCTGTTTCTCTGTTTTGCTTTCTGGAGTCTTTTACATCTCTCTTATAACACAAGTTGGTACTAGCATGTAGGCAGCTACAGTTAACTTAAGCATAAAGTGATATGTGCCAACATCAAAAAATAACACCCAGAGAATCAGTTGGTATTGTAACATGTAAAGCAAGCATTGAACACACATACATGTAACACTAACAAATATGTCTTAATTCTCAGCACACACAAAGTATGAAGTTCTTTACCACAGAAACTTTTGCTATGGTGGGGTCGGAGACAAGGTCTTGTGATCACTTTCTTTGTCACGAAGGGATTTGAAAAGAATGAAATAGCAGTAGTTTAAAAAGAAAAAATACATACAGAAGGGACGCTGTTTTCGTCTWAATGTGTTTGTCCAGTATTTCACAGGGTTATTCAGAAGTTGGCTGATGTCACAGTTCACGTTATTCTCAAAGAAATAATCAGTATCAGCTGTTTCTTATGGAATATATAAAAAATCAATTGAATATATAACCAATAATAGGTACTGTGTGGATTAATTTATTAGTGATTCTGARGTGTTAAAATGAAGCTGGCACAAAGGTTGAGTGTTGTTTTTARCCACTGAATGTCATTCAGATGTCTTCCAAACAAGACACTGGATGCTGAAGAATGTATATATTTTAGTCTGCAATTTACGATCTTTTTTGCATGTTTCTTTTATTGTAAAATCCCARTGTTTGCTGGTAACTATGTAGTCAAATAGAGATGTAGTAGAATGTCACATATGTAGAGACTAAGGGTGCCTTCTGTCTTGCYGGGGAGCTGGAAGAGTTCACTGTACTCCTACCCTCCACAGAGTACTGCAATTTTAAAYTTATGGGCCTATCAGTGCCAGGTTTGAAGGCCATGGTGCCAATGCGTGGTTAGTCTGTGGATGTGCAGAACGCCGTATCCAGTGTCTTCAGCTTCCCAGAGTCTTTGAGATGGTCTTTGTTCCCTCTTCTATGGAAGAGCTGGGAGAAATAATCTATGTTGGCATCTCAGTCACTGCAGTTCAGAACCCTTTTTCTCCTACACCTGATTGGTACCAGTTTACATGAATGCAGCAAGCCCTGAATTTCAGTGATTGAGACTCTAGCATGTGTATAATTCTGCTGAGAGTAATAATCTTTCATATTGTCCCAGTATGAGGTGTCCCTAGTCTCATCTAGAGATGCCTTGAGTGAAGAAAGGTGGGGGGGAGCTTTTTATTGGTGGTGATTGGTTATTATCTTAGCTCACCTTAAAAAAAGCAGTGGTGGTGGTGGGGAAATCTGGTTGGGTTTCTGTGTCTCACACTTGCATCACATCTCCCAAATTGTCCTTGGAAATTTGAGTTATTTGCTGAAACTCACTTGCCACTTGAATGCAATTAAACTTGGGGTAGAATGTTGGTAAAATACATATGGGAGCTGCATGGGRAAATTAGGGAAGATAAGGTTAGTGGTGAATAAATTTAACAGCAGAACCCAAACACCCAATTCAAAACCTCTCAATTTTTTTCCTTTGCTTCTTAATTTGTAAAGGAAGGGAACAAGCCCATTTCTTTCTTTTGAAGGTCACCTTTAAAGGTGATATATAGTTTATGGTACTACAACTTCTGAAGAGATATAGGGCAAAGAGAGAGCCACTGAGACTATCAAGACCATTGAAAGCTTGATGGTAGTGGCACCAAATTAGAGACAGGTACCTTGTATCTCAGGCAATCCTAGAGGGAAAAGAAAGGAGCGTTGTTTATCTGAAGTAGTAAAAATGTCTTAAAGTATGGTAGTGGGTGGTGTATAACTTTTTCATTATCCTGTCACACTCTGAAATTCTGCTTTGCAGCACCTCAAAGCTAAGAGCAAAACAAATTTATTGCWGTGTATCTGTCCTTTCAGGTGTTGCAGTTTTTTTGCCACTTTTCCTATCTAGATTGCAGACTTGGTATTAATCATTTCCCATCTCATTCTTGAGATGAGATGAAATAACAAGGGACTGCAATGCTAAATTCAGATCAAAGGAAGCCACTGCTTTCCTTTTTTATTGGTTGCAAATCTAAAATGATCAGATCAAAAAGCTATTTATTCTATGTTAATTTCAGTGTCACTTTTGAGGAGAGGATATTCTCTATTCCCAAAAAAAGTTGTCTGTGCATTAWATAGTTTCTGTGGCATTTTGAATATGGTGAAAATCCTTTTGTTAATTTTTGATGCTCTACWGAAAGTGAAAAACCAGATGCAACTTAGGCCTGGAAGACATTTTGTCTCTTTTACATGGATACACACATTTGTGCATGCTTTTTAAATCAGAGCTGCAAAAACTTCCTGTCGTCTTTACATGGCCAAATCTTTGTTGTTGTATGAAATTGATTCACTTATGTCCAAACCCATGTTCAGTTAACTGATTACAATGTATAAGTTCCTGCATGCATGCAGAGGAAATTTWAAAAAAAAAAMCAACACACCACAAACAAAAACAAACAAACRAAACTGGCAACATGGAAGGCATTCAGACTCATGGTAATAATTGGTGTGCTGGGCAACTGAAAATAGTGCATTTAGATGATTATTTCTGTAGTTTTTTAAAGTTTGAGGGGTTTTCGATAAAACAAAGAGTTTTATTTATCTTTCCTACACATCCTCAATTTTTAAAAGTTAAGATTAGTGGGACAGATCTTCCTGCAGGTTCTGCCCTGCAACAATAGCTGTCTGGAGTGGGAGACTGGGGAATCTGCCAGTGTATACAATGGCATGTCACACCACTGCCAAGTAACTCCATACCTTACACCTCCAGGCAGACCTAGCCATGAGTTTGAATACGGGTGGAGGTATCTTAACTTGTGCAGTCTAATATCTACCATGTGTGCCTTTAACCCAGAATATCACTAAAATGTGAAATATGATTAGGACTGTACTCTTCTGAGGGATATGTATAGTACTTCTCCAGTAAGTCTGACTTTTTTACATATGTACTCATATGGGTTTTCCTTCTCCATGGACTAAAAACTAGTGTGTTTTCAGTTTGCAGTGCTTTTTTGAATGTTCATAAGGTATAGAGGAATATAAGTAGTAGCAGAAACACAGGCTTCTGACATCTARTATTCAAATAATAACAACAGACTTCTAATGCCCAAGGGAAGCTAACAACTGTCCAAGCAGTAACTAGATCATAAGATTTCTGCTTAATTTATAGTTATATTAATTAGGAAGTCACATCTCAAGTCAGTTTCTGGACACTGGACAGTACTGAAGTTTAACTTTGTTTACATATCAGAAGGCAATGACCTCTTGCTATATGAGAGGAGGAGGTAGATTTGAACATCTCTTTGACAGTCAAAGACCAGAAATCCTGTATATTTGTCATTGTTATTCTAAATCTGCTGTGGTARGTCCACTTACTTGAATGGGGATGATTTATTGAATTACCCATTTTGGATCAGAAGCAAGATTCTGTCATTCAGATGATCACAGTGAAAGGAATACAGGAGAGGAGGAAAACTTTGAAGGTTGAATATTTTTGTTCCTAGCTGGTGGCTAACYCTTTCAAATAGGGTCAGAGCTAACACACAAAGTTTTATGTAGCTGTGTTAAGGAATACACCRTGTCTTCCACAACCCAGTTCTTTTAGCTGTGTTTATCTGTGATCAAAATAGAGGATCATTAGGGATTTGAAAGTGCATGACTAGAAGTAGATTAGGAAATGCAAAAATTCTTCTGCATTTCAGAAACATGTGATGTTGTGAAAGGAAAGCAGTGTGCACAAGCTGTAACTATCAATGCTAAAACAAACGCTTTCTTCCCTTCCCACTTTTCCTCTGATAACTTACCCAGCAATTACTTGCAAAAAGAGTTCTTGCAGCTGGAGTATGTCTTGTCACAGCAGTTACTACCATAATGACAAAGCTGAAACCCTGAACTCCATACCAAAGCAATAGTTCCTTCTGTGGTCTTACTGTTTGTTTTTGCATTACCTTAAGAGCTTCAGTCCACATTAGGGGTGGGGGCAGATAGGTAGTTAATAGTTTCCAACCTAATGAGCTGAGGTTGTTGATTGATAAGGGTTCGTGAACCTGATAGGTAAACTGCCTGTCACTGTGCAGCAAGTTGGGCTTGTGGTCTCGCTGCTTGTTGTCCTGCAACATTCCACTATGTCATGGGCTCATGCAGTCATGACCCTGCAATTTGCAGCTGTGAGACTTGAAGCTTATTGTSTATTCCCACAAAAAATTGTGAGTACCTTTTACATGCCACTTGTTTCTCAACTATAGGTAGCACTGCATACATGACTCACTTTCCAGTGTCTATTTGCTTACTGTTAAGCAGCTGATTATGTTCACTGCTTATCTATTATGTTTCTCCTACTTGCACCATTTGATCAGTCACATCACTGTCATGGTGACAGTCTGGTCTATTCCTTATGTGTACATTACCATGACTGAACAGCAGATGATTAACTTCGGTATTTTTTTTTCTTGTTCCGGATTAGAAAACATATATAGGCTACCTTCCATTCTATTGTCTTCAAAATTACAAGACGTGTGTAATCTGAAACATGAAGTAGGTAATCTATGTGCTTAAGTGATAGCATCTCTTCAGTAAGAGTACTGTCTCCTGACTTCAGGATAAAGGGAATGCCAACAGGCCTGCAATAATAGGGAAGATAGGTGAGGAAGAAAATAAGTAAGGTAATATCATATAGTGATTATGGTGAGCCAAGGCAGGGAAGCAACTCCTTCCAACTGATGTAGGAAATTTGAGATAGCAGAATACCAAACTCTGAGGTTTTTTGGGTGCAGGCCAGTATTTCTTGCAAGATTATTATACTTTCTAATGTGATTACTCTTTCTGTTTAAGGTTTTCCTTCCTGCAAAATGTTTGTTTCCTTAGGAAAAAGTAGGTATAACCTTCCCACAAAGAAGCAGCAGAAAGAGGCATTGTTGAATTATTGGGGATGGAGCAAGAGAGCCATGATTACTTACAAAAAATACTTGCCAGGACCTTGTGAGCTATGCTTCAACTCACAGTGGACTTGAAGGGTATTACAAAATAAACATCTAAAAATGGGTTTAAAAYAGAAACCTTGACAGCAGTAAGCAGGTGCCACTATAATTAAGAGCAGTGACCCTTCAAAGAAAAGGGTTGCCAGCAGGTAAATAAACTGCCATTGTGCAGCTCACCTTGTTAAACAGGAAAGTTTGGAAAATGATTGGAGAAACAGCATCAATCAGTGTTAACTTAGACATCRGTTATAAGAGACAGCTGCCTGCTGTGGGACAAACATAGTGTATGTACTATTAAAAACAAGGTCTTTGTTCTGAGAGTTGTGCTACAGGTAATCTGAACCYTTGAATTTATATCCTGTTTGCAGTTGTCAGGTTCTTTAATATAATTTTTAATCATGTCAAATTCCCTCCCCCCCCCGCCCCAATCTTTGATGTATGYAATATACTAGGTCAGGTGGATAGAAATATTCAGATGAGTGAGCTGAGCTTCAGACAGTCTGTCATGTGTAGTGGATGTGCCAGCATAATTCTGTATGCGTGCTCTCCCCTCTTTTTTTTTTTTAACTTTACATTTCAATATGTCAATGTAATTGGGTCTGATCTTGACTGTTTCAAGTTCATGGGTTCCAGCAGCCAGTTACAGCTGGGTTGTTTGGTACGGTTTTCCGGTTGTTGGGTTTTTTGTTATAGCATGAGTGTTGTTTCAAGCAGTTTCACAGAAGTATGGTAAAATTGCTGAATGAACATGGCTGCTTTGATTGGCAGAGGACACTAAGTCACAGCTGAAGCCTTGTATCATCATTGACTGCAAAAGCAATATTGTTTCTAGAGTAGTGAAAGAAAACACAGAATGGAGTTTGGAACTGTTTTGTTCATTATCAAGCATATCTCATTCTAGAGATTTATTTTGCAAGTTTTGCCCTGCATGCAAGCTCTTCTATGGGACAGTATGATCTTGGATTTTGTTGCAGGGAAGGTAGTCAGGTTGTCTCAGGCTTTACCTCATGTTACTGGGTTTTTTGGGGTTTTTTTGTGGGTGGTTTTGGTTTTTTTTCCAAACAGTCTATGATGTGTATGTCTTGAGAGGGAGTACTGATGCTTTTTTTTTTTTTTTTTTTCCCCAGAGATAATGGTTTGGACTTGCCACTGGTTTTAAGGCTGATTAAAATTTAAATAAGCTTACAAAGCAATTGAGTTAGTGGTGCAAAATCCTATGTAATTGCTTTCAGTTAGTTTTTAACCTATCTTCTTCTGCCTTAACTTCAGATTCTAAACCTTAACTGTTTCTCAGCTGGGAAAGAGAGAAGTATAACTATACATTTAAACTGTGGCATGTAGAAAAATCAATTTTTTTTTTTTCACACCAATTTGATAATTACTAGATTCTCTATCCATTCATCTTGAACTATTGCCAGAAAAACATGGTGCCAGTCAGTTTGAACTCCAGACTAAGGACTGCAGCTTTTGAAGCAGCAGGATTTTTTTCCTCTGGCAGTGTTTACTTCTAGATATGGCACAACTTGTTAGTGTTTGCAGACTGGTACTGGGTTTCTTTAGCAACGATGAACAGATAGGTGCAGTACTAATGAAAATTAATCTATAAATTGAGCTGTATTTTTTTGAAATGAATGGTTAATGCCTGTTGTGTCTGTTTATAGCTTCAAGCTCCTTTCAGATCACTATGAAGCTTGCAGCAGCTGTAATTTTGACAACTAAAGAAGCAAAGCATGGCTTCTGAAGGTTTCACTCACTTAATCTCTTTTTAACTCCTCACAGATTGCTTGTTTATCAAACTGGCTACTTTGATAAAGCTGCTCACCTCAGATCAAGAGCACAGTATCTATCAACTTCAATTTATTAAATTCCAGGAATGATAGTCTACCTGTTTCTTTATCTGAATATTCTTTAATTTTGGAATAATGGGTTGCATTTAGCAACTACCTTCTTCTTAAACATGACATTCTTTTTTATTCTTGCTGGTTAATCATTTGGTGTTGTTTCCCTTTCCCCAAAAGTCAGTCTAATGCTCTAACAAGTACTGGGTAAAGGGTATCTCTTCCCCAATCTACTGGCTATGGTCCTGTTAATACAGCCCAGGATACTGTGAGCCGCCTTTGCTTCTCAGTCCCTCAGTTCCTGGACCGTGTTGTTGCAAGGAGCTCTTCCTTCTCAGATGCATGACTCTGCTTTTGTGTTTGCTGAATTTCACAAGGTACCTCTTGTCCCATTCCTCAGTCTTTTGTAGGTCTGTCTAAATAGCAGCCCTGCCTTCAAGCATGTCAAAGGGTGCCACCATTTTGGTGTCATCTGCAAACTTGGCAGAACACTGTCACCTCTTCAGAGACATTGATAAAGATGTTAAACACAACAGGTCCCTGTGACACTCAACTTACTGGCGCCTCAGTATGAGGTATGAGTAGGTACTATATATTTAGRACAAATACAGCATACTTTCTGCATGTAATCACCACTTGCATAGCTTGAGTAACTCAAGCTGGGTCTTTTACATGATCTGTTAATGGGAAACAAAGATGATACTGATTTGGTAACTTCATTTCCATTGTTTATGCCTTCACTGTGGCCCCACTGTATTGTCTTCACACTGTTTATAATGGTATTCTCAGCTTGTTGGCTGTAGGTTGCTCTTCTATGCATTGGTTCTGCAGCTCCAGCAGCTTTGACTAGGAAATTGAAGTGGCAAGCAGAGGCATTCTGGGAAGGGAAACTCATTTATTTCCTAAATGGCTGACCAATTGCATATGTTAGAAATGGCTTCTGGCTCAGACTTTGCTCTTGGGAAGTATAGCTATTCAGTAAAGAGAGAGATACCTTATGACAGAACCAAAATGTGCTAAAGGAACAATTGCTGCTTATGGTCTCATGGCATCGTTTGATCTCAGCATTGTTTCAGGCTTTTGACTGGAGATTGAGGCTTTTGGGTTTTTGGTCTGTCCTGAACACCTAAAATRCTTTTCATGCAGCATCCCAGGAAAATGCTGTCATTCAAAATAAAGGAGAAGCAGAAAGGTCCTACTAGCTCAGATTCAGACTTAATGTTGCAAGAACTCATTTAATCAAAGAATGGATTATCTTCCAGTTTTAAAACAAAATCACAGTAGTGTGTAGCTGTTAAAAAGAAGAGAAAAATCGGGATATTTTTAGTTTCTGATTAGAAACCTATTGTAGGGGCTAGCTGGAATAATGACAGCTGCTTTCTAATGCATGCCGGCTGCATATTATGATAGCAGCATAGAAGAAACTTGCACTTATTTTGTTTTCCTGCCTTGAAAGATATGTGAACCTCTAATGCTTTAACTCAAATATTAAGCTTCTGGAGTCATCTGGTTTAACTAGTCCTAACACTTTCAAATAAGTTTGTTAGGAGGCTACTGAAATAAATGTAGCTGCCTTTCTTTTTCTCATAGCTTTTTGCTTTTGTAATTTAGCTTGCCTTTTTCAAGTTCTTGTGATACAAGGTCTTAAAGACACTACTCATTAATCCATATTTTGGAAAAGTATACTGACCTTGCACTTCTTATAGATGTGGGTGGGCAAGGGATGAGTGTGATCATCCATCGTCACACGTAATACTGGACAAAGTGGAAAGAGCAAAATACAGTACTCACAAAGAGGGTAAGCCAGTGATTCACGTCATTATCTTCCAGAGCKGCTTTTCAAGCAGCAGTATATGGTGTGGAGCAGCATATTCT
Organism: Oceanodroma leucorhoa; assembly: GCA_030449065.1. Classification (NCBI taxonomy): domain Eukaryota; kingdom Metazoa; phylum Chordata; class Aves; order Procellariiformes; genus Oceanodroma; species Oceanodroma leucorhoa. The sequence continues at coordinate 21,645,847 of JASVER010000003.1, read as the reverse complement.
CCATGAAAAGAATGCAGATATAAACTTTTATCTCTTCCTGACATTGAGAAGCACATTCCCCATTCGCCCATGAAAATTTTACAGTTGTTTATTCAACCTTTGGAGCTTACTGTCTCTTCCTGAAGCCTGTCTGAATATCTGTGTGCTTCTGACAAGACCCGCTCATAAGTGTGATCTTTGGCCTCCAGCTTGGCCTCTGGAAGTGTATTGCTCAAGGGACTTAAAATCTGGTGATCTTTGAGTCCATTGTTAGTGCTTGAAATTGAATATTACTTACCCCTYTAGTTCTTATTGGAAACAACACAAGAAGGTATGCCCTACTAGATTAGAACAATGGTCCTTCAACCTTCAATGCTGGCAGCAGCAGATTTTAATTATGAAGAGCACACAAGTATCTGTTGTCCATTCCCCTCATACTTGCCCAACATCCTGAATGGCTGTATTAGGGATTTGCCTGTTACACTTAGCATCTGTTTATGGGCATGTTTTACAAGCTCAAAAATAACAGTATTAACATGAATGGTGGGAACAAACCCTATGTCTGTTAAGGTTTCAACATGCAGTTTCTGAAGTGCTCCTAATGCCACGATGTTCCCTCTCTGTAAACCAAGTTACTAAGATGACACCATTTTGTGGTGGAAATTTTTTTCTCTTTAAAATACTTTAACCCTTTAATTTAATTCAAGCAAATAACATTTGAATTTCTTACGTCACACAGGGTTAATCCATTCTCCACAGTGCAGTGCAAAAATTTCAGAAATAACATACTCTGTTCCACTGCCATCCGTATAAAATATTGTTTACACTCCAGGCCTATTGCTTCAGGAAATTATTGATAGGAACATCTGCTCCTTCACAAGAAAAGTAGAAAAGTCCTTCCTCTCTGACCAAGGGCGCTTTTCAGCCACCTTTACCTTATCACCATGACACAGAAGCATGAAAGATTGGATTTCAGACTTTAAATAATAAAAAATGTGTAGGAAGGAAACTCCCTAAAACTTCACTCGAGAACTTTTGTGAAGCTCTGAGCCATCTCCCTGTGCTCAAAAGGATTTGTTCAAAACAAAATGAAATACGGAGCATAAGATACACAGTACAATCAGTATCCAACTTCAAATGCACCTCGTTGCTACTGAGTTGAACACTGTAATTACAATTAGAACTCTGCAGTGCTTTATGCATAAATTATTTAAATTAAACTACATAGATTATTCAAATTTTATCTCCAAGAAACACTTCCAAAAGCCTGCTAACACTCACGTTACAAGTCATTGCTAACATGCAAAACTGTTAAAGGCTTGATTTTTTTTTTTTTAAACCTTTTTGGAACTAGTCTCTGAGCAATGACTGGACTTATTTCAAGTTGAATGAGYCTTGGGTTAAATTTATTTGGTGGTGCTGGTGTTGTAATTTCAGAACTACCTTCAAACTCAGTTGAGCAAAAGACTAAGCTGGTACTATTCAGTCTTTCCTYTCCTGGTAAGAAAGTAGCATTCTGTGACTTTTTTTTATCCAAAGCAAAAGCCTCTCCAGTAAAAATAAGGAATTCACACTTTTTATCTGGTAAGAGCAGCCCTGGCTGGTGTAGTAATTTGACATGATATTGACAATCATTCGCTTGAGACAATCCTAACAGGAGAATAATATTTGCAGGTGAAAAGAGCTTCATGAGAGGTCTAACCAGGGTGAACCTGACTCCTAGAGGACACYCCTTGTTTTGAGCATTTCTCATGGGTTGTTGGGGAAAGCAATGTGATCAGTTCATTCCTCTGTTGCTAATGCAGGTAAATGAAGCAGGTTAGACCAGCCTGTGGTAGATATCATAGAATCATAGGATCATTAAGGTTGGAAAAGACCTCCAAGATCATCGTGTCCAACCATCAACCCAGTACCCATGCCCACTAAACCATGTCCCKAAGCGCCACATCCACACGTTTTTTGAACACCTCCAGTGTTGKTGACTCCACCACTTCCCTGGGYAGCCTGTTCCAATGCCTGACTASCCTTTCAGTGAAGAAWTTTTTCCTAATATCCAATCTAAAACTCCTCTGGCGCAACTTGATATCCCAGCCTATCAGAGAATATCCAAAACCAGGGAAGAGTAATGGGAATTCCTGCTGTGATAGATATCCCAGCCTATCAGAGAATATCCAAAACCAGGGAAGAGTAATGGGAATTCCTGCTTTGCAGATCCTCRTTAGCCTGAACTCAAGAGACCTAGTAAAAAACAATCTGGAGTTTCTAAGTACAATATATTTTTTTTCTTTTAATATTTCTTTTTGGTTACTTTTAAAATCAGAAACTTCTTCAAAAGTTGCAGTACTTACTATAGACTATGAAGTAGATAAAAATACCTTTTATTATTAAAATACATTGTATATGTGAATGAATTGCTGTCCTGCACTAGACTGTCCTTGATTYTTATTTTTTGTTCAGGGAAGAGGAGTGGAAATAAGAAAAGCACAACTTTAATGATCATATTATTCCTTTCCCTTTGTGAATTGAAACAATACAATGAAAGAGTAGAGATACTTACTGCTACGTTACAGTTAAAGTGCAACAAAATGCTCAGCCAGATCTAGGGAGTATCTGAATAACCAGGTGCTTGATTCTGATGCATCRCTAAGTTTCCTGAACAATTTGAACCATCTTCAGCCCAGTTTGTATTCCTGCTGTGGGTGCTTATTAGCAAAGAAACTCTAAAACACAAAAATGGTGGGGGGGGATGGGCAGGGAAAGCCAGTCAGAGGATGGAAGTGAAGAAGTAGGAATAAATGTTAAACCTGATCCAAGAGGACAAATCCTATCTTGCCTGATATCCTATTTCAGAGGAACAGTATGCTTGCAGTAAATACAGTCCTAGCACCTAATAGCTGCAGACTGGCTTACACTCAGAAGGAATAAATGAATACATTCAGACAAAACTGAAAGCCAAATGATCAGCTTTATTTTAGTATCTCCTAACAGTGGTGAGCTTGTGAACTCTGTACTGGAGGTCAGTACATCTTGYGCTCTGGGTTATGCTGTGTTCCAAAACACTCTGTGGGTCCCTCATGAAAGGAAGTTTCTCATGGCTTTGCCAGGTGCTGGATGGTGGCAGTCCTATGTTTAGGTACCACCAAATGATGCTTTCTCTGTACTGTGATAGAAGGTAAAACAGTGGTAGGGTATGGAATTATTTAAGTGCACTGAAGATGTTTCTGAAGGTCCTGGGACAGCATACTGAGTATTTTACACAGAACAAAGATGTGTCTCTTCCAAAGGGTTTAAAAAAAAAAAAAAATCACACAGGAGACAAGTGAAATCAGATGTATTCAAGCCAGACAGGGGACTCGAAGAGAAAGATAAGTAATCACAGGCAGCATGTTATCTATCCTCTTCAGCGTTGTCAAGTGTAAGCTTGCATTTGTTGGCATCAGATAAAGAAGTCATGCCAGAAAGTGACAGGACTTCAGGGTTGGGTTTTTTTTTTCTTGTAGAGATAGGGAAAGGGAGGAGAAACACCTCTGAGTGCTTTCAGCATATTAGAGTCCCAGAGCAAAAAGGAAAATGGAAAACAGTGTAGAATTTCTGCTGTTTGGAAACATCATTCTTTTTCCCCACATGGTGTTTCGAGGTGTTTTATACACATACACTACCTGTATATAAATTAACATTATGATAGTGACATCAACATACTTCAGGGACTTTGTAATTTTTCTCCACAGAAACCAGTTCTCAAGATTTTTATGTTGAAAGTTGAAATTTTTGTCTTTTCAGCAGAACCAAGATAAAATATATTAATAATCTGCTTCTGGGAGCAAGTTCAATAAAGGTTTTAACCCTTCTCTCTGTCAGTAACTCAAACTTGGCAGTCTACTTTGGTCCAGTAAAATCRCCTAACTGGTGTTTAATATTAAATCTGTTACTGGCCATAAACTGTATTAAAATGAATCACTGAATTGTAGTGTGCAAGAACCTGGTTTGCAATTTACAGAAGACTCTGTTTTAATCCTCTTAGACATCTTAATTCTGAATTCCTCAATGTCATTTAGATTTTCACGTAGTATAGTTCYGTTTCCTGAAAAATCAGTGGAAAGTGGAGTTAAGCCAACACAGAATGTGTCTGAAAATCTCATACTTAAAGTCTAAGTATTTTTTTCGTATTAGAGTGACAATTTACTGCTGTAGAAAATGTAATGAAGAAGGGTATGCTTTTTAAAGTCCCATCTTTTCTGAACAAATAACTAACACAATTTTGCAGATGTGGTTATTTGGAGGAGAAATTAGTACTGCTATGACACTTAGATACCTGATGAAAAAGAAATAGAACTGTTCCAAGTTGCTGAAATTGTGGAATACGACAMCCGAAGATCTAAAATTGTCTTGGGCTTTGTATCTCTTAAATTATAAATGAAAGGAAAAAATTTCAACTTCGTATCCTTCATCACAAAACCAAGTGTCAAGTTAGCTATGTGTATATAGTAACAACAATACATGGCTTGAGGATCTATATAGAGTTAAAAGGCTGCATAAGAACCATTTCTGCTTTCTTGTGTAGGCTACTCAAACCTTTCATCTTTGCATGATCAAGTAAGCAGGGCTATATGGGGCAACTTTCCTCATAGCAAATGGGCATAGGGTTAACAACCTCATGATACACAGCTGCTGAAGACCAACAGCAAGATATTCCTTTCTTCCTGCAGTGATGGAAACTGTGATTCTTCCCTATGTTATTTCTTGGTGGTAAGGTTATAATACCTCTTTTAGTATAGTATTTGTAGCGCCATGTGATTTAGATCTTGACTTGCAATTTCATCTGTTCAGTTCTGGAAAGAACCACAATAGTTGCTTGGGAGTTTTKGGGTTGGCTTTTTTCTTTTGCACCCCATCCCAATCTGGGTGTGTTTGACACTCATAGGAAAGTTCTAAYCTCAATACCCATTTTTAGCTATATTTTGGGATGAGTCAAAACAAGAGACTATGGAATTCACTAGTGAGCCTCTCTGAAATGCAMAAGACAGCTTGTATATCAAGTCAGACCAATTTGGTGGATGAACAGGAATGTTCAGCTGTGTCTAAATAAAAGTTCAAAGARGAAAAACAAACATCTTATTTTTCTCTTCCCCCCCCCAAATTTCCTTAAACCTATGTTTAAGTTTGTCTAAGACTATTTCCCTCTTTGACATGCCATTTTACAGTTAAAAATACTTCAACAAATCAGAAGTAAACCTTAATGTTGCATGCAAATTCTAAACTCATCAGCTGTAGCTGTGTAATAAAATCATGTCCAAGCACAGTGTGACATGCTAGAGATGGTGTTATTTCAAACCCCTGTGATTTATAGCCCACAATTCCATTATAATTTATAATTATAATTTATCCAAAACTCCCTTTAAGATTCCCCATGTTATGGAAGTATTTCTTTGTCTTTAATTACTCTGACACAACTGTGGTAGACTGTAGATTGAGTGTGTTATTAAACAGGCTACAATTAAATGTATGTTTCAAAGGCATAGTTCTGTACTTTTTTACGACTGAAGACAAGAATTCCATCAATTAATCCTGTTTAGTAGTGTAGCTCTCGTGGTTCAACTGTAGCAGTACATCAGTGTCCTGTTGCAGAGTTGAGAAAAGTTAGTMGACTTGGACGTAACGCTTCATTTCTCTTTTCTTATGCATGGTAGTACAGAGTATTTGTATCTAGCAYTGTATGTGTATAGTTGTTAAAAAAAATCTTGTGATGGCACTTGCCCTTAAATAGAACACAACAAAAATAGGATTTCTTTAATAAAGAAAACTRGTGCTGTTTCCAAAACAATCTAAAGTTGATCAAAACCAGATTAACTTTAAATCTTATTGATTCCTCTTTCCAATAATCTGTGCCTGTCTCATTTGTAGCATTGAATTGTTCATAAATGCAAATGGTTAAACACTTTTTTCAGAAAAGCCATTCACCTAAACAGTAGCTTCTGTTCAGAGTTACTCTTGGTTACTGTTACCTGCCTGATAAAGTCCCACACATACATAATGAAAAGCTTGTGGAGAGGTTTTCTATTGGTCTAATATGTTCCTTTACTATCAGRCAGTCACTCAGCCAACATGTAAAATTCAAATAGGAGCTTACAGATATCCCGACAGCCTTTTCTACACTGATAGTGATCTTAAAACACATTTTTCAAGRAACTTGAAACTGCTTTGTCTGAACAAGCTGTTTTCTCTAACATCTCTCCTATTTTGCAGAAGCAGCCATGCTTTTTSCTGTTCATTCTGAATGTGCTTTTTTACTAAAAGCATTTCCCATCTGCTGACCTTTATTTTACTGTTCGTGTACTGCTTTCACGTTTCAATATGATGATCTGTAATGATAATGTTGAAGGATGGAACCACTTCCTRAAGCAACTTCCTTTTGGAGGATTTTAGTTTCTGTATTGATGAACTAAATGCTTAAAAGATGGAAAACAAAATTTCTTGGAAAGGATTAATATACACCAGCTTTTTATTATAGCAGAACAGGGAGATTATGGGCCAAATATTGTTGAAGATCCCAAAAGCCTGTGCAAAGTAGTGACACCTGCCTCTAATGAATAAGCAATTTTTTTTAATCAGGCCATTCTACTATATTACCGAATCTTCTCTCTTCCTTTCTGTAATAGGAARAAAAAAAATCCTAATAACAGTTACATGTAGGAGTACATATTTTAGAGATCTGTAACTCGCTATGGCCATATACTGTTAATTTTACTTCCAGCCACATTAGTAACCAGATCTATGAATGCAYGTTGCCTTTTTTATTTTCAGTCATCGAGCTTCAGGGAAGCTGTTAAAGGAAGCCTGAATTTCAGTTTCACTGTGTGACTAGACTGTGGTTTTCCGAGTGATGTGTTTTATTATGGGCTTATGCTAATGACCTGCAGGCTGGAGTCTTTAAGTCYGTAAGTAAAGTGCATCTGCAGCCCTAGGAGTTATCAGTTAGGGAATAGGTGTTCATCTGACAAAACGGTAGAGCAGATGACTTTTGTGGATACTAGTTTTCTGGCATTTACCCTAAGGTGAATGAAGAAGATGAAGTAATGTTATTTCTCCAGAAGGAAGGAAGAAAATGCTATCATACCAGCAATGGGATTAAACACAGCTCAAGAGAGAAGCACAGACGTGGTGGGTTTGCTATTATGCAGACTTTGTGGTTGCCGCACCTGCCAAGATCAGAGAAAGTTATTACAAAGGAAGGACAGTAGGAAGCACATGAGTCAGAGGCTGTGAGCTAGAGGAGGAGGAGGACTGTTAAGATCTTAGATATGTCTCGGAGTGGCAAGAAAAGGCATGATACAATCTCCACCACCCCCTTGTATTTGCTATCTGAAGAAAAATAATTAGTGTTTGGGAGCCTGGGTAAGGTTGATGTGTTGGTTTGCTTTCCAGTATTACTAAGTAAGTCACTGTAAACATAGAACTCATRAAGCTGCATCTCTGAGAAAGGAGTATATTATGAGCTGTTTGAGGGTGCTTAGGAATCAGTGTTTTTCCTGAAGTACTACAGCTGCTAAGCTGAACTTTCTCACTGACACAGTCGGTACTAAGGAAGAGCAAAAAGACTGAGAAATGGGACTGGAGCCTACGAAGTCAGTAAAGCTGAAGTCTTACAATATTATATATGGCAGTAGTCTTTCAGTCTAATGATTCATTCCCCTTTCTCCTTGTTGAAAAATAAAAGATACTTTCTGCTAAAAAAAGTGATTATAAACGCTTAATCATCAGCCTGAATCTCTGTTGCCCTCTTTTGTGCAGTCCTCAGTGCTGAAAATCAGTACATACAGCTCATCTTAAATAATTCATATCATAGAATATCTCAAGTTGGAAGGGACCCATAAGGATCATTGAGTCCAACTTCTTGCAGGACTACCTAACGGTCTGGTTTTGGATGGAATTCTGTAGTTATTCCTGGACATGTGTCAGTTATTTCATTACAGTATGGCCTTTAAGACTTTTTCCTGTTCCATTATTTCCCAAAAATTTCCTCTTAAATGTTTCCAAAACAACAACAACAAAAAAAACACCAAAGGCTTTTTCTTTCTTGCAAACTCTCTCTTCCCTGGTAAGCTGACAGATTCTTATACACTGAGGGGAAACAGAAGATTATCTTTAATTTCCTCTGTTTCCTAATATTTGCAGCTGTTTCCCTCCAAAGAGCCAAGACACCTGTCACAACAGAGGAGTGCTTTCTTTGAATCAATAATAAATCAGCAAAAATTATTAATGTACTGAGGGAGGAAGCTGTTTTTTAAGCATTATTCACTGATTTTTATCCAATCTTAATGGAACACATAAGATAACATATTGTTTGTGTCTGTGATCTCATTATTTGTCTAGATGAGAACGTAAAGAATGGAACAAGCACTGAAATTAACTAATGGTTTAAAAAGTCAAACAAATATATTGTTTGTACTCATTAACATAATGGTGAAAAACAGACTCTTGAAACTGTCTTAGAACTCTATAGTGCAAATTTTCTCACCATTCAAATCAAACTTTGGCTTATAAATTAGTAAGTTAACTGTGACTCATTAAGGAGATAAATAGCATTTAGCATTTGACACTTAATTCAGAGGCTGTCATCGCCTGTCCCAGCTTCAATGTTCATCAGACTGTCCCAAAAGTCTCAGTAAGCTTACCTGATGTGTAATGTACATTCTTCTTTCGGAAATTTTCCATCCGATTTAATCTTCAAATAGCACTTATTCTTCTAGTTCACAACTGGTTATTAAAAGTGTGGACAGTCAAATATTGGCATCCAGAGTGTATTCTACACATTCCAATTTGTTCTTACATTGTTTTACATCTCTGACTGCTCTCTTCCCACTGCCCTTTCTGCTAAAAAATGGACACCACAGCCCTTCCCACCTGCACAGGATTCTATTAACTGTAAACAGACTGTGCAGGTTGGAAGAGTTTGCCAGATCATTCCAGTCATTAAAGAAACAAACATACTATAGCACTGAAAATCTGTGGAAAAGCAAATGTGTTACTTTTGTTATCCTTAACATCTTTTTTATTTACTACGAAGTATGCAAGTTCYGTCTGAGATTAAGGCTCTGTTAATTATTTCAGAGACATGTGAAGGGATGGAGGGATCCCTTGCCCAAAGAATTTATAACCTACATAGTTAAAGCAGAAGAAGATTGGAGAAGGAATAGAGCACAGATGAGTGAGGTGACTTGCCCAAGATCTTGTGGCAAGGTGAGGACTTAAGTCCAGCATCCTGACTTTCAGTTCAAGAACCTGTTCTGCTAGATGTGACAGACTACAAGTGTTTGGTTTTGCTATGCAGAATCCTGGTTTCAGCTTAATGTGTCCTACTTAACTAATTAAAGTCAGATTGTTTTGGAAAGGTAATGTGTACAGCTGCAATTACTTCAGTTCCATTGTTTTTGTCTCAGCTAGCATGTGTGTCACTAGACCAATCTCACAAAGACAGCTGTAGCTCATGTAACTGAAAGAGGTATCCTCAAAGCTGAAAGAGCCATGGGATTCCTCATTAGGAAAAGCACTATCTGTGGATGGAGCAATCCTGCAAAAGACTGAAAAAAGATTACTGCCTTGGGCACAAACTAGTGAAGAATTTCATTAAAGCCCTTCGGTAGTCCTTTTTTTAGGTCCAAGGTAGGCTGTTACATGGAAGGGTGGCAGAAGTATGGCTGCGAGGCACCTGGACTTTGGCTGACAAAAAGTCTGTCCCAAGTCTTAGTGAAGTATTCAATCTGGACTTCAGAGGACTTGTTTCTTGTTGTACTTGCACTTCTAAGAGCACACCTAGAAGTTKTCTTTTATGTCCAATATGCTGGAGATTAAGTAGTGTGTCAGTCCTGTCTCCCAACATCCATTCACTTAATTCTAGCATCATTTCCTTTTTATGCTTCTAATATTCTGGCTAACCTACAATATTCTAATACTTGTGGCTAYATCACCTGTATCAAATTAAATTTTTAAATTAAAAATGGTGCACTTGTTAATGTTTCAACTTTCTTATCCTCAGTAGGAATTGGTAACAGTGTTACGTTCAGGCAAAGTAGTGAAACTGGAAAAGAACTCATAAGCATTTTTCAAATTATTACAGGTAAATAATAAGCAACTTTTCCCTACTGTTGTTATACAGTGATAGCTCTCTTGTCTCAGTTTCTATTTTCCAGTGCTAAATTAATTTAACAGCTACTCCAGACCTCAGTAATTTACTTACATTAAACACACAGCTAGGAGAGTTCTGGGCATCTGCAACGAAGAGGTAGAAAATGCAGTGCACACTCTTAATAAGAAATTGTATTTATTAGCTTTATTGTGTGATTATGGCTGCAAGTAGATGGAAATAAACAGACACGTGAAAAAATTTTAATATAAAAAGAGAAGATTGGCGAGTTGGGCATTTTGGTCAGGGTTTTCAGAGGCCCCTGGGATTGGAACACCTAATTCCTATTAAATTTCCATTAAGTTAGTGGGAATTCACCTCTTTTACATAGTTTTGAAAACCTTAGTCCTTTTATTAATAGTCACCATGAAGTTACACAGATGAATATTTGTTTTTTCAGTTAGTTTTTTTTCCTAGAAAAAAATGTGATACAAGGTTTACATTTGTACCATAAGACATGAAATCATAGTGATCCCCATTGGCTTTACTGGGCTTTGGAACAGACCTTTTCAAATAAGATCAGGAAGCTTTACACGGAGGTAGAATAGGATGCACTAGAGGAATATTGGCAACACGCTGATGATTTTTATCTTGCTAAAATACAGTAGCTTAAAAGATTGGGGATATAGCCTTCCTCAGATCCAAAGCATTTGCTGCAGGTGCCTTTCCTCTTTTTTTTTTTTTTTTTTTAAAGTAACTGGATTTGTAACTCAGATGTTTGAAATAAATGTCTGAATTGTAATGAATCCAGCGCTGAGCATTGTGGTAATATGATTGAGAAATAAATATACCAGCACAACTTAAATGTTATAACCTCTCACTTCACTGCTGGGGCAGAAAAAAGTTGTTTTTTTTTTCCTGGTGTGATTTCTTGTTTGCTCTTAGGGCATACTTTCTTGATGTTGTAGTTTCCTATACTCCAAGAACAAAGTGTAGTTTCTAGCAGAATTCTATTTCATATTAAGAAAGAACAACAAAGAATACCTTCAAACTCTACTGAAGAAAGCATATTTCACTCTAAGATGCTTCTGGAAAACTTGATAGCATGTGTTTCCTCAAAGGCAAAAATGCAAATMCAGATGTCACTCTTGCTTTCTGTGTCTTCCGCAACTGGCTTTTCTAGAGCCAACGCTTATTCCAGCTCCCTGTCAGTCCTGCAAGCCAGAGATAAGATCTTCTCTCCCTTTTAGCACAGTGTTTTATTTTTCTGTTTGKTTTTTTTTTCCAGGTTTCTGTTGTCTGACAGGTCTAGTATGCTTCTGCTACCAGGACTGGGTACAGCATGATCTTTTAAAGTTTGTCAGTGTACTGAGTTCACTGGACAAACTGGAAACACCATCCTGATTTCCAACATTTTTTTTCCCAGTGAGACCTCAATGATACAAAGACTTTATGCTGTCCTCAGATCTTCTGTGTTTCAGGATGAGGCACTAAAATGCCTTTCTCCATATAATTTGAAGCAGCCCTTGAGCTAACTGTGCCCTACCCAGAACTCCTTGCAGAATGCCTGTGATCTGCACATGCTCCTAGTCTTATGGCTGTGTCAGTAGAAGCCAGATGGACTATCTAAATTATACTTAATTTATAAATGTTTTGGAAATTTCTTCAGGYTTTTACTATATATGTATTTCAGTTGCATGTAGATACTGGAAAGAGACTGCAGCTGAATGTTTTATGTTAAAAAAAAAAAAAAACTTTCTTAAGAGGTTGTATGGCACCCTATATAGAGAGAAAACGACTGTCACGTGTTRTCTTGCTGCTTCAGTGTAGACTTTTTCTCCCAATATACATATTTTTTTTCCAGGCAAGACTTATTTCTTCCATGTATTTTTGCAGACTTGGGAGGGTGGAGGGATATTTACGGAAGAGAAATTTCCAGAGTGTATGATAGGACTGGCAGAATGAGAATGAAAGTCACAGCAGCTCAAGAGAAACTGCTGAGCAGAAGAGGGACCTGGCTGGCTGGCTTCAGGGACGAGGAATGATGATGCTTGGAACCAGAAAGAGTGGTGCTGCAAGGCAGAAAGCAACTGGTTGACTGAAATCAAGACTGAAAGCAAGGATGTGCTTGAGAGTACATGCTGGGCAGGGAGGGCTGCTCCCCTATTACCTAATTCTGTTTTACTTTGTATCTAAAATTGGTTCTGTTACTGGATTTTGTACTTTTTGGGTTTAGCATGTTTGCTAGCTAGTTTATTGCTTTATTGTGTGATTCCATCATGCTTTTCTACTAACCAGGTGTGCAAGTTTGCATCTTGCCTRTATCTAACATTGATTCCACAAATGATGAGGAAAGTAAGCCTTTAGAAATCTCCCCCTGCAAGGCAGTGAGGAAGAGTCGTCCAACAGGAGAGAATTACTTCAGATGCAGCTGGTGAAGTGCAGGCTTTTAAATCTGAAAACATAGATGAAACATAAAGAGGCGGACAAATAATTCTAGATAAAAAGGAGATTCCTTCCTGTTCCATCCTGTGGGAGACATTTTTGAAGATTCTCATCTGAACTCATAGAAGCAGCTGCTTGTTTAATTTTTTATTAAGCAGGATTTTACATGAATCGCATGTGATTCCAGGAACTGATTGTAAGGTGGTTACCCTTAGCAACCTGTCATTTGCCTTGGATCACCAAATAATGACCCCACTGTATGTAGCAGGTGTTCTCCATACAAAATGCAGGGAAGCAGAGAATACTACAGTAATATTATGCACTTATCTAAATTGGAAACAGCTCCTTTTCTTAAGGAAAAGACTTCTACTTTTTGCTTTACAACCTTGTGTTTCTATGTGCTGCACTTCAGAAACTGTATTTCAARGCAAGTAGAGTAGGGGGGGAAATCACAAGAAATCGGTCAAAAAAAAAAATGAAAAAAGGCAAGAATTACTATAAAACTCAGTACTTTGTGGCTAAGTTATATATAAGTGAATGGACTGGTTATGTGAGAAAGGTTTGGGTTTTTTTTAATAGTTAAACATAAATACTTCTTATTTGTGATTCAGGTAAAACTAGTATTTTTTCCAGGATAAACTTGTTTTGTTTCAGATTGCCTTGCCACTGGAAGGAAGAGAAAGCAAATACTTTTGGATTCTGAGTAAGGGATTTTGAAATCTCTTAATGCTTAATAATGAATCTGGCCTTTTTCACCAGCAGTTGTACAAAAGACATGTGAGAGTGGAGAATCTTGCCTCTGACTATCAGATTCAAAAGGCTGAAGTTAATAATGGGGAAAGAGCTGGAGGACATATGTGAACTGCTTCGTGGATATTCCAAGTCAGACTGACTACCCATTCATTCCTTTCCTTTTCTGACTCTTTCCTGCTTCAAAGCAAACACATGAAAGGTCACATGAGAAACTCCTTCCAGGCACACAGGCTAAGAGGAGATCCTTTTTAGTATGGTCCCATGGGAGCCACTCTTGGATGGAGGAGCTGAAGGCAAAGAAACTTCTTCCTACCTGCTCTCCCCCAGGCAAACTGGCCTCTGGGGCACTTGTGAGATGAGTTCTGGGTGTCATTTTTGCCTTCAGTCAGAACAAGTCCTTTGCAATTGAAATGAACAGCAGGAAACCAGAGCATGGGCCCAGAGCTTTGAAGGTCTCAGATCTGTTATTTATCTTCTAGATTTCTAGCCAGGTTATTTAATTTACCATTTCTGGTTTCAAAGTCTCCTTCCATAAAGAGGCTTCTGCACCATTAACATGTTACTAACCTTAAAAGCCCAATATAGATACAGCTTGTCCTTTAATCTAATGAAAGACAGTCACTTAGAGACCACAGTGGCCTTGAGACTCCTCCCCCTGTGTTCATATGTATGTCTGCCCTTCAAGTTGGTCAGATATGAGAAACRTCACTCAATAGGACAAGATGAGCATCTAAAATAATGGGGGGGCGTGGGGGGAAGAGCTTAGATCTCTTCAGCCTAAATAGTGGCTAAATAGTTTTCCTCTGAATTCAAGCATTYAATCAAACACAGAATTAACTTGTATTTCAACTCCAGCTCTGTTACAATCACTACAGAAAGATAAGTGCATTTTGTGGGCTCAGTCAGAATGTTTTCACTTTACAGGGTCAACCCTTTGAAAAAAGCCTCCTTTGAGTTCTCAGTAGGCACCTGCTATTGCTGTCCTTACTCAGGAAAAAAGTTTACTTCTGTGAAAACTGAGTGTTCGGTGCCTCTATGGAGAAGACCTGTAATCTACTTTTAGCAAATTAAAATCTAATACGGCTTGTCTATATTTCATTTATGCCTCAGGACAAATTAATGTTAAAAAAAGCCTTTGAAATTAAAATGGTGAGACCTCAGATTAACCTACTTGTGTTTTTATATCAGGKTTCATTTGGGAATTGGATGTGTCTGTGAAACTACTGGTAGGTAAAACATCAGTGACAATTTGCTTGCATTTTTCTGCAAATAGATTTTCACTCAGAAAAGTATAGTGGGGCTTAGAAAAAGAAATTATGAAAATAGCTGTAGCTGGTYTTTTTCTTAAAGTTTTATTTTATGCTCCAAAACTATAAGTTCTGTCAATAAAGCAATTACGATCCTAGAAATTCATATTAAGAATAGTCAATTACTTTATTTGAAGCCATGTAGACTGGGGACAGGTCACGTTAAGCTTTCTGTGCAGTTTGCTGTTCAAATGTGGCAGTCTTCACTGTGCTGTAAGATGGCTAGAACTTGAAGTGGAATTCATTTTCATGTGTCAAGTGTAAGCAGCAAGGCCCAGTAGAAAGAGGGAAATCAAGTATGTTTGTAGATTGACCAGTGTCTCGATGTGAGGAGATCTTCCCATGCACTTTTCAAAGGTTTTATCAGCCTAGAGGAATCTTAATGGAGGGCAAAAAGTCCAGCAGATTGCATGGGAGATAATTCACTTCGTTCTGCAAAATACCCTCAAATAATAAAGTTCTGCCTTCTTCAGGAGCATTACTAGACAGGCTGCTTAGGACACCATAGCCCACCAGGAGCATTTCCAGTTTGTGCCTCTCAACCACTGGGATATTAATTTTCAGAAATGGGAGGGGRGGGGCTCAACATATGTGACCACACCTGTATTTCTCCTGATGAGAAGTAGCTAGCAGTAAAAAAMCTTGTTTTCCTTCTAGACTCATCATTGCATTTTCAGGGCCTAAAGAGAAATATTACTTTCAGCAGTAGCAAACATTTATTCTTTGGGTCAGTGTGTATGATGAAATGAGGGGGGTTGAGGGGGTACCCCAGTTGTGTTTTGTTATTTTTGAACTGAGTTACCTTGTGTTGGTCTGATTTCTGTAGGCTAAGCAAGCTACTCCTATATATGATGTCTGACAACAGAACTGCTGAATGCAGATTGTCTGGTGGTATTTAATCACCTTATAATCAACTTTCAAAGTGGC
Source organism: Oceanodroma leucorhoa (assembly GCA_030449065.1). Taxonomy (NCBI): domain Eukaryota; kingdom Metazoa; phylum Chordata; class Aves; order Procellariiformes; genus Oceanodroma; species Oceanodroma leucorhoa. The sequence continues at coordinate 21,630,316 of JASVER010000003.1, read as the reverse complement.
TAAACAAAGCAGAATTCTAATAGGGGAAAAAGTATTGAAAAATACTTCCCATTTTTTGTTTTAATTTATTATATGTATAGTTTACATACTTGAAAATTACTTACCTGTAACGCAGAAAACTGCCTGTCATACCCCATCCTCTACTAAAAATAAAATATATACATACATTGTAGTTTATTTCAAATACACATATTGTTCTGCTTTCCATGCAAAGCTTCCCTGCAGGTTTTGGGGTTAACGTTAGCTTTTCCTTTTTTAATATAGCATTAAACCTAACTCTCCTACAGTTTCCKAGCTCCCTGTCATTTCTTTTCACCAATTAAAACCGACTGCTTCCATGTGGAAGGGACAAATATGAAAACCTACCAACAGCCACAGTAGCAATTTCATTCATGGCATATAAGCCCAGAGGGTGAGTGTCAGGAAGCCAGCAATCTGTTAAATGCTTTATCCATGTTATGCAAAAAATATTTCTTATTAGTTATCTTTTTTCATGTTTTGGTTTAAAAAAGCCCATTATTCTGTGAAGTCTAATTTGACTTGCTACATAGAAATGTATTAGTTGAATAGACAGAAAAGTATATCTTGTCTTGGATAGTTACAAGGGTTGTTAGTCCATTTGCTTCAAGGCAAACACAGATCACCTCAGAGGTCAGAAAGCAATTGCCTTCCATGGTGAAGCAATACTCAGTGGAGTAGTTGGTATAATAAAAGGGATTAGTTTTCCAGTATTTTGGATTGTGCATAGCCATGGTAGGTTTCTGCGCTCTGTGTCAGTTGCTCTTTACTGAGTATAAGAAAGTAGTGACTTATACATAAAGGCTTTCCTACAAAGCCTTCAATACTAGCCACCACCAGAATTAAGATACCAGACTAAATGGACTATTGATCAAATTCAGTGTGATATTCCTGCTTCTACAACTGATAGCTGCAATTAAAAAAAATCCTTATGGGCCTGATCTTTCCTACAGCCTCACATATTACACAGACTTCTATTTGCTCAAGGTGTTGCAAGATGCTATCATTGCATTTCACACTGGTATAAGTCACTCTGTAYGGTAGAAGTTACTGAAAATACAGGCATCGTGTCTTTTGATAAGGACTCAACTCAGGAAGCAGCCTGCAAAGCATGAGTGTCTATCATATATGCTGAGTGGATCACTTTTGACCTTTATAATGCCATTTACATCAGTGGAAAATGGGTATGAAGCATTGTAAAGTCTCTCTAAACATAAAAGGTCTTGGCCCTTTATCATCTGTACCAGTGAGTGATAAGATCATGGGTACAGAGCCAACAAAGCATGTTTACTGTTTTGTCTCTTTAATATATTACAGTTCCACTATTTTAGCATGATTGTACCCTTAGCAGCTTTTCATATAAAGAGTATTTTGCAGTTTGGTCATAACAAACATTTTTTTTCTGTAATGCTTAAAGATTTGACTGCTTATATGCTGTATCCATTAAAGAAAGATGTACTTCAAGTTTTATACTTAGGACTGACTCTGAAGATTTTAACTAGGTTGGTCTTGTTCAGTCCATTTCTAATAAAGAGAAAGGGTTTGGATTGTGAATGTTTGTCACCCACTTAATGAGTTATAAAGTATTTTGATCTGACACATTATTTTAGCTGGTTCATATTATACACGCAGGGAGAAAAAGTTATCCATAAGTGACTGGCCAGGCACAATGCTCAAATATATTGAAAGATTTGGCTGCAGTTACCATGTCAAACAGATTCCTGGCATTAGCAGCATAATGAGCTTTGACAACAAGGATGCCAAATAAATGTCAGAACTGACACAAAGGGAAGTCAGGATTCCAGGGTTCAGTTTTGCCTATATCCAACATATCAAAGCACTCTAAACATATTAACATGCATAGTTCTTTCTTTTCCACRTTGGTTGCCTGCACAAGAGTTTTGTCTTAATGACATGCTCTAATTTGAACTGGTAGCATTGTGCACAAATATAGAGGTTTGAACTAGATAAAGCTTCTCAGAGCACCCATATCAGGAAAATAGTGGACCAGATAAAACAGAGGATTGATAAGAGATAAATTTGCAGGGAAATAATCTATAATGGCTAGCTAAAGACTGTAATGTGATGTTTCTACTTAGACAACCCACTTAATGATGTTCTAGACAAGAGCTGGAAGATCAAATCTCTTTACTGGAGTAGTAAAAGCCTCATTTACAGAGTAGAGGATAATCCCTCACAGGAGGAGCCTACTGTGACAGTACATAAGGCTTTTTCCCCTAYAAGTTACTTGGTATGGGGACAGTGAAATGTAGGTCTGCTTTCCTGCTGTCTGTGCTGAGCTGGAGAAACATTCCTTTCTTTTATAGCTTTACCATTAGCAGGGCAGGGGCAAGGGGGATGTTTTTTCTCTGTGTGGTAATTAACAGAGAGAATTTTTGAATGGTCATAAATAAACTTGTAGAATTTTTGRATGGTTATAAATAATGACCACCTACTGGCACTTGTGAAAGTGGCTCATATAACAGGGTGTCAAGCTCGGTGTGTTGTAGTCACAGTCTAGACCACATAGTCTTGCCTTGCTTCTATTTCGATAGCTTGGAAAGTTTCTTGCATACAACCTAAGCCACTCTGCTTCTAGACACAAGCTGCTGTTTAGACCTCATTAATTAGCATGCAAGTAGAAAGGAAAGAMAGTGACCTTTCTGTGGCCTAATTCTCCAGCTTCACTTCAACAAGAGCCAGTAAAGTACCATGCAATTAATAAGAGTGCAGAAAGAAGTAAAGGTCTCATTTTATGGTCGGAGAGATTAATTTCACAAAGAGCGACTCAGTGTAATTTTAGAAGCAGWTAATATGCAKTCTGTAGCACAGGTACTTAATTGAACCATTCCCTGTGTTCTACCAGTATGTTAAGACAAGGATATGTTTAATAATGTTTTCTTTTGCATTATGTTTCTGTGTGGTTAGTCGTCAAATCTGAAATGACATCTAGGCCTAATTGGACTTTCACAGCTCCTCAAGGCAGTCGTACTTTGAATTGTCAGTGTTTGGTTTTTTCTTGTTTAAGAATAGATGAAACAAAGCATTTTGCATTGGTGGTTTGGTAGTAAGGCAAGTCCAAAGGGGAAAACAGCTATAGTGGCCTTATGTTTACTGCCTAATAGTATGTTCAGCTGGTATTGATCTATATCTGTAATATACAGATATTTAATACTTTCTTGTTGCATATGATACACCTTAATGAGAACATGAAAATGTCTTTATCTCAGGATTGTGTCTTCATATTAATGATCTCTCTGCTCCCATTCATAAGGAAAGCCAGTAAAATGGACCGTTAATACTGAGTCTACAGATATAAGCTGTTTAGCTCTGCTTCCTTTTATGAACAAGAATATGTCAAAAGAGCTAAACATCCAAGCACATGTTGACAGGATTGGACCATGCGGCATCAATGCCAAGAGAAGTGTATATTTAATTTCCTCTTCTCATTTCAATGGAGTTTTAGGCAATGAGCATGTAGGAGGAAGCCCTGAAGCCTTGGCTGCAGTTATTAGTAGTTGAAGATAAAGGCAAAGAAGCAGAAACTGCAGAGTTGCATCTGTCAGCACTGAGAGAACTATTATTTGARATGGCCCCTTTTTATTCCAACCACCATAATGGAACAGCAACTCTTGTATTGGAAGATGTAGTTAGTGTGGGCTCTTTCAACCCTAAATATTCTGTGGTCCAGCAGGAGTAATTACCATGAATATCATGCATATGCTTTTAAACTTGTGCCAGCAAAATTTCATTGCTCCAAATGTTCACAGAAGTAAATTCAGAAGAGGTGAAAGCATGGTTGGAGTAAAATCGCTTAAAAGTTCTAACATATTTATTGGAAATATATTGGATGACTCATCCCTTTCTGCTGGCAGTACCTCAGGCTCATAATATTTATGGGGGCCTACAATATAAGAAACAATTCCYCCCAAGACCACCAGTTTCATCTGCAGTTTTGTGGTTATAAAATCTGTTCTAGCAAAGCAGAGCCAATTTGCAAATGCAGTCAGCCCTAACCCAGCAGAGGCTTTATCTGCACATGTGGGTCTCACCGAAAGCTCTGTGTAGTTCTGGTGTTCAGCTGCCACCAGCTACAAAGAACTGAGCCTCCCATCATGCAGCTTTGTAGGCCTATAAAACACCTCTGGAGACAGCCTTTCACTTCAGTAACCTAATAAATACTTTTAAGACTGTCTTTATGTCTATATCTAGCAATAATATATAATAGGAAGAAAAAGAAAAAAATACAGACAGTTTCAACTAATTCTGGGGKTTTTTTAATTAAACTTTTCATAAACTTTGTGCTTGGTCCAGAGGTTCCCCAGAATAACTTTCAGTATAGGTTGGTCAAAGCAAACGGGAGTCAGAGGTCAGCAGAACATGTGAATGTTTTATGTCAAAGAAAGAGAGGGAAGGGGGGGAGGGATGGATGTATTTTTGTGTCTATATAATATATACATATGCATGCATACACTTTTGGTATGATTTGGTCAGGGTTTAATAAAGTGCATTACTTTACTGAAATAATTTATAGGTATCTGAACACAGACAGTTTTGGAGATTGGCCACTACTGGAACCAAAATGTTGGGTGGCATTTGCAAGTCATCTTGTGGTATTGAGGTGTCTCTGAATGTGCCCACCTGATAGGTACTCACATGCTCGGCATTAAACTATTGACAAATTTGGAGAAAGGAATATGTCATTTTCTGAAGCAGCAGAGGGAGGCACTATGCTTTGGAAATGCTCATTTAATAAACTCTATTACTTCCCTTCTGCTGCAGGAACTGAAGATGTTAGCAGGGTAGTTGATACTTCCTTCCTTTTCCCTCTAGTGCATGATATTCCTGTAGTATTTGTGCTTTGTACCAAAATTTGTATTACTGTAGTCTGATGGGAAGTGACTTATGGTTTATACTATAAGAGGTGGAACACTTGTTTTCTGAACATTTTTTTGATTCATGTACTGTTTGAAATCTGTGTTCTCTGTATCTGTTTAAAGTTACAGTTGCAATTAGAGGAATAGGGTGAAAACTAATAATGAAATAGTCTTTTTTTTTTTTTTTAATTCTATGCTTTCCAGCATATATACATTCCAGCAATTATCTGTCTTCATTCTAAACACACTTTCTGTGTAACCAGGCACTTTCTTATCATATCATTATGCCTTCAGTTTCAGTCCTTTTCCACCTGTACAGATCTACGCACACAGAACAACCAGTAGGCTGGGTTAACCTGCGACAAAATCCCTGATATATTTTTTGATCCACAAACTTTGTTTTCCCTCTGCTCCCAACCACTACATTGTTTGACTTCTTACGTAGTCGCAAACATAATTCTCCCCTGTGTTGCTCTCATTGCACTGCACTGAGAAAGGACAGTCTGTTACTAGCAGTCCTGATGCAGCAGATGAAGCACATAATTTTTTTTTTCAAAACACTTTCAAAATTATTTCAAAAGGCACATGAGTCTGTCACCTGCTTTCATGTGTTTTGTAAAAAAGCAATTCAATAATCTCCCCAAAATCATCTAAATTTGATTCATTCTGTTTTAGCAGCCATACTATTTCTGCTAGCAATTGGAAACTCATTTGTCTGAGAAGCAAGTGTCTAAGCTTTTATTTTGAGATGTAATATGCCATAATATTTTGAAAAATGAACAAGACATGCCTGATTGGGTAAGAAGTGTGCATTTATGTAAAAATGTTCAGCAGGCTGAGTATTATGTGGGAAATGCCAGCATTCTAAACTTTGATGTAAAGCTAATGTCATGAGACATTTTAATATAGCAATGTATCATGGAGTAATGTTTCATTAGAAGAGACATTTGGAAACATTAGACAAAGTACAGTTATGCAAAATGAAATATTTTACAATGTAGTTTCAACTCAAATATTAATCTCTTAGTACTTGATGGCAAAATGGTAATCACAGGTGAAGACAAAGCTGCCTACACCACAATCCATAGTTGGTTCCTCTCTTATGTTTGTGTATTGCACATTATATCAAGAAAACAATAGAGAGGGATTTTCGACTGCAGTGCTGTTTAATGTGCCCTGTTTTGAAGTATTTACTTGAATTCCATGAAGAGGTATGGTACTTGATTACTGAAACATGGCATCTTTTCTCTTTATGCTATTAAAGAGCTCTCTTCTTTTACATTTTCTGTGCACTGGAAGAAAATATTGCTGTCACTTTCAGTGGCATTTGCCTTTCATCTCACTGCTTTTCAGTGGCTTTCAAGTCTCTAAGTGGTATCCAATTTATTTGTATTCTGATGCCACTTCTGTGAAGCATACCTTTCTGTCAGCTGAGTGCTAGCTTTAGGTGTTTTTTATTTGGAAGCTACGGTATAAACAAATTGACAATATCAAGTGTAGCCTATCCTCTTGCAGGCAATTTCCACCCATTTGCTATAGACCATTATTCTTCCAATTCATTCAGCAGAACCATTTATTTTCATCCAAGTAGGGTTGGGGTTGACTCTCAGTCCCCAGAGCTTTAAATTCCTTGGATTTGTGTGGAGGCCATATGCTAAACAGGAAGGTAAGTCTCTGTATGCCAAAGATACTGGAGGCAATTATTCCCTTCACCATATTTCTTCATCTGTTTTCTTCCCATACTAAAGGTTTCTCCAGTGTTTAAAGTGGTTCTTCTGCTGTATCTTGCTGCTGATTTTGTAACTGCCCTACTAGGGTCTAAATTTCCCTTCAAGTGAGCTCTTAAAGACACTGAATTTGTACTAGCACATAAGAGAGAAGAATTTATTTTCATACTGGCTTTTGCTTTTTCTACTTATCTCAGCCTTCTACAGCCTTTATAATTTACTGTTTATCAAAATAACTGCAGTCAGCAGTAATTTGTCATTTTTAGCGCTGATGTACATTTTGTTCCACCTTCACCATTTTTGTGGGTGTCAACAGCTTTCTATCCACATGTTTTCATATGTATATTACAACAGAGTAACATGTACGTTTGCAGAATCAAAATATTCCGGATAGATTCATCAAAAAGCTTAATTTGGGTCTTTTAAACACATAGGTATGGCTATGTTTTAAAAATAACATATGAATTACAATTAAAGATAAGGCAGATGGGAGAAGCTCATGGTCTTTTATCTTAGTCATTTATTTTCTTGTGGGGTGTTTTTCCAATATTTGAAGCTTTAATAGCAGCCATAATAGAGTACAATACTGCTATTACAAGAAAGTTGTATATTTTTAAACATTAACTTTTTAAAAAAACATAATAAATTACTAATACAGTATTTAAAAACTAGTTAGTCAAATGGCCCTCTTCAATCTAAAGTCTAGTGCTGTTTAGAATGCAAATTTGAAAACACACAACCTTTCTGCTTTCATATTAATTCATTGCCAAACATTATGGAATCTGGACCATTTGGTCAAGGCTTTAAATTATAACTTAAAATATATATATTTCAGATTAAGAAGAATAGCAAAATAAGAAAGAATGTTAAAATATGTTCTGTATAATGTGGTTTGTCAGATTTGTTTTAATAACTACAGCTTTATATTAGTGGGATGTGACTAGGTTCCATACTTCTAATGTCTGCATGCATATTTACAGACCAGCTAAGTCACAATGTGAATCAATTTTATATAACATTACTGTTTTATTAAATTATTCAAATTTGCTGACATTGAAGACCCTGACACAGTACAAACAAGCTTTGCCTAATATCACTTCTGAATTGTAATAAAGGATTTCTGTTTTGAAGGGTTATTCTTGTTTATGTATCAATTATAATTGCTACATTTCTTTTTACAATGTTTTAATTCTATTTTTTTTACAAAAGCTCCTAGTCTTAGATATCTTCTGAGGGGAAAAAAAAMCCAAACACCTGTATTTTCTTCTCTGAAAATGTGCTTTTACTTCATAACTGTTTAAGCAAAGCCATTCAGTGAACCTCAGAGAAAACTAATGATTTTTTTTTAGTCAGGGAAATCATAACTGGGACTTGAATTATATAAGGGGAAGGGGAGCCAACAGAGAAATGATGTAGTTGCCAGGGTACCCAAGATACCTTTAGCCTACCTAACTTAATAACCAATAAAAAAGATAGATGCCAGAAGACTGCAGTCTTCAGTGATGCTGTATTTATCCTGGGAAGGCTTGCTGAGACACCTGGGACTCCYGGTATCCCAGCCAGCTTGTACTTGTGTTACCCCTATGTGTTCTGCAATTGGACCTCTGAAATATTCCAAGCCTGTGTATGTCTTCSTGCGTAAAGAAAATCCTAGTTTTCAGAAAAACAATATGGGAAAGTGACTGCTCTTGCGTGATACAGTGCCACGTTTTGACTGATACATCGTGGTGCCAAGCGTCTGTGGAGCTCAGGGATTGCCTAGACTTTGTTCATCATCTAGTCTTCTCCAAACTACTGAAGGAGGGAACGCATAATGGAATGGATCCCTGCATTGCAGTGCAATCTCAGTCAGGCCTGGAAAGCATAGTTATGAAGGCAGGCAGTAGACAAACTGTTGGCGAAGTTTACAACTTTCTCCAAGGCATGCTGAAATCAGTTGAAATCTTTCAGTAGACACTGAGGATCTTTGTTTTGATAYGAATAAAAATAAACAAAGATGCTGACTGACAGAAAGCGAAGGGGGAGTGGAATAAAAAGCACCAAGGGAATAAGAATTTTGCCAGTAACTTACAGGGAGCCAAACCGAGCAACATCATCTTCATTAATAGTCATAAAAGGAATTTGCAGGCTATTTCTCTCCTTCAGCTTTCCTGACAATACCATAAAATGATAAGTCCTGAGCATTAACATAAAATGCATTCTTCTTTTCTATTTCTTAATGCTTTTTTTTTTTTAATTGCACTCATGGTAATCATTAGGAGTATAATGACATCAAGAGAGCGTGCCACGCCTCCAGCARGCACTCGAGCAGATTTATGATGGCAGCAAGCATCCAGTTTCCCTGGTCACCTTTTATAGATTTACATGCTGGTTTAATAACAATGAGCTATTTGTCAACTGGGAAAGCAGAGTTTTGTGATGAGAACCTCTGAATTTTTAGTTTTTGCTTTAAAGAAGTGTATGTGGAAAAACAGTTGCTTGCATATATATAAAGTGGAGGAYGGGCAGACTGAAAAGAAGCAGCAAAGATCAGGAAAACTGGGAAGTTTGAAGAAGTTAGAAACTTGACTCACTTTAGGAAGTTGTAAATGCTTGGTAAGGGGTGGGATGATAGTAAGATAGTTATTAATACAGCTTTGGCTTACACTACTAATGTTCATGTGAGTACAACAAGAATAGAAGATGTCTACCAGGGGAGGTGCCTCGCTTGACCTGCTGTTTACCAACAGAGAAGGACTGGTGGGAGATGTGGTGGTCGGAGGCMGTCTTGTGCTTAGCGACCATGAAATGATAGAGTTCTTGATTCTTGGTGAAGTAAGGAGGGCGGTCAGCAAAACCACTACCATGGTCTTCTGGAGGGCAGACTTTGGCCTGTTCAGGACACTGGTTGAGAGAGTCCCTTGGGAGGCAGTCCTGAAGGGCAAAGGGGCCCAGGAAGGCTGGACATTCTTCAAGGAGGAAGTCTTAAAGGCACAGGAGCGGGCTGTYCCYGTGTGCCGTAAGAGGAGCTGGTGGGGAAGACGACTGGCCTGGCTGAACAGGGAGCTTTTGCTGGGACTCAGGGAAAAAAGGAGAGTCTAGCACTGTTGGAAGAARGGGCAGGCAACTCAGGAAGAGTACAGGGATCTTGTTAGGTCATGCAGAGAGAAAATTAGGACGGCAAAAGCCCAGCTAGAACTCAGTCTGGCCACTGTCGTAAGAGACAACAAAAAATGTTTTTACAAATATGTTAACGACAAAAAGAGGGCCAAGGAGAWTTTCCATCCTTTATTGGGTGCCGGGGGGAACATTGCCACCAAGGATGAGGAAAAGGCTGAGGTCCTTAATGCCTTCTTTGCCTCAGTCTTTAATATTCAGACGGGTTATACTCAGGTTATTCAGCCCCCTGAGCTGGAAGACAGGGACGGAGAGCAGAATAAATCCCCCATAATCGAAGAGGAAGCAGTTAATGACCTGCTATGCCACCTGGACACTCACAAGTCTATGGGGCTGGATGGGATCCACCCAAGAGTACTGAGGGAGCTGGCGGAGGAGCTTGCCAAGCCACTCTCCATCATTTATCACCRGTCCTGGTTAACAGGGGAGGTCCTGGATGACTGGAGGCTTGCCAATGTGACTCCCATCTACAAGAAGGGCCGGAAGGAGCATCCAGGGAACTACAGGCCTGTCAGCCTGACCTCGGTACCAGGGACAATTATGGAGCAGTTCATCTTGAAGGTGCTCACAAGGCAGGTGCAGGACAACCAGGGGATCAGGCCCAGCCAGCACGGGTTCATGAAGGGCAGGTCCTGCTTGACCAACCTGATCTCCTTCTATGACCAGGTGACCTGCCTAGTGGATGAGGGGAAGGTTGTGGATGTGGTTTACCTGGACTTTAGCAAAGCCTTTGACACTGTGTCCCACAGTATTCTTCTGGAGAAGCTGGCGGCTCATGGCTTAGACGGGTGTACTCTTCGCTGGGTAAAAAACTGGCTGGATGGCTGAGCCCAGAAAGTTGTGTGAATGGAGTTAAATCCAGCTGGTGGCCGGTCACGAGCGGTGTTCCCCAGGGTTCAGTTTTGGGGCTGGTCTTGTTTAATATCTTTATCAATGATCTGGATGAAGGGAATCGAGTGCACCCTCAGTAAGTTTGCAGATGACACCAAGTTGRGCGGGAGTGTTGATCTGCCTGAGGGTAGGAAGGCTCTGCAGAGGGATCGGGACAGGCTGGATCGATGGGCCAAGGCCAATTGTATGAGGTTCAACAAGACCAAGGTCCTGCCGGGTCCTGCACTTGGGTCACAACAACCCCAGGCAACGCTACAGGCTTGGGGAAGAGTGGCTGGAAAGCTGCCCGGCGGAAAAGGACCTGGGGGTGCTGGTCGACAGCCGGCTGAACATGAGCCRKCAGTGTGCCCAGGTGGCCAAGAAGGCCAACRGCATCCTGGCCTGTGTCAGGAATAGTGTGGCCAGCAGGAGTAGGGAGGTGATCGTGCCCCTGTACTCAGCACTGGTGAGGCCACACCTCAAATACTGTGTTCAGTTTTGGGCCCCTCACTACAAGAAGGACATTGAGGTACTGGAGCGTGTCCAGAGAAGGGCAACAAGGCTGGGGAAGAGTCTGGAGCACAGGTCTTATGAGGAGCGGCTGAGGGARCTGGGGTTGTTTAGCCTGGAGAAAAGGAGGCTGAGGGGAGACCTTATCACTCTCTACAACTACCTGAAAGGAGGTTGTAGCGAGGTGGGTGCTGGTCTGTTCTCCCATGTAACAAGCAAGAGGACAAGAGGAAATGGCCTCAAGTTGCACCAGGGGAGGTTTAGATTGGATATTAGGAAAAACTTCTTCACTGAAAGGGTTGTCAAGCATTGTAACAGGCTGCCCAGGGAAATGGTGGAGTCATCATCACTGGAGGCATTCAAAAAACGTGTGGATGTGGTGCTTCGGGACATGGTTTAGTGGGCATGGTGGTGTTGGGTTGATGGTTGGACTTGATGATCTTAGAGGTCTTTTCCAACCTTAATAATTCTATGATTCTGTTAGGAATTGACTCCTGATTACTTTTACGTCCAGTTGGCATGAGGGGAAATGCCAGCATTTTGGTTCAGAGCACTGGTCTTATATTCCTGAAAGGACAGAGCTCAAGGCTGGCTGCTCAGTTTTCACTGAGCTAGTGGACTTTAGGCATGGTAAGGTACATTTGAGAGTTTGATAGCAAGTTAAGCTGTCTGTTTCAACAATAGCCATAGCAATTTAAAAATTAAGGTGTTATTCTTCCACAGTAATCAATTTAATGGRAAAAAATCTGATAATTCCTGAACTTCTGGCTTTTGTAGAAATTGGAGTATGTGTTCTAGTGCATTCAAAGAACCTGAAAGTCTTACTACTTCTTAATTAGGTGCTAGATGAAATTAATGAGAAAGATGTGGAAGATATGTGAACTGAGGGGAATKTTGAAGTGAAGGGCGTGATATCTTCTAAGTGAGCAAAAGAATAGGTGGGCTAATATTAACGTGCCTGGACACTTCCATCAGCTTCATTTTAGTCCCCTGCAGATGGAATTAGACTYAAATTCCTGTGGTATTATCTGAACTTCTGTACAGTTGTACATCCTATTCCCACATTCTAGCCAGGCTTACTGTTAACTTCCCCCTCCCCAAAAGACTTGAGCTGTACAAAGGCCTGAAAATTGGGGAGGTCTGGAAATTCAGAAGTTTTGCATTTGTTCAGCTCTCCCTTAGGCACTCTATCTATTGCATGTTCAGAATAGGAAACATAAAATACAGAAACTCATTCCATGGTTTTCATTACRTGCTACTAGACAAACAGTTATGCTATATGAGAAGTAGGTCCACTATGGCCACAGCTAAACGTAATTTTGGTGGGCATCCAGTCCTCACAGGAGCAGGTCCTATACTTGTACTCCTGTCAGTGAGTCAGGTGAGAAATCCAGAACCCTTAAATCCAGACCAGACTCTGTAGATGACTGTCAGAATTTTCCAAGATTAAAAGAGACTGTCATCTCTAATTAAATAGACTGAGTTTTTTTCTTTACTCTTTGCAGAAATCTYACATGTTTTCAAACATAAATTTGTACATGAACAAGCAAGACCCAAATCTGCATCAGTTGGCACATACTAAAAAAAGTCAGTCAGAAAGAGTTAATTTTTCCTTGAAAGGGGATTCATTTGATGTCTTTTTGTGCATTTTTACTGTGTATAGACTGTTTAATATATTATGATCAAATGCTGAAGTACCTTGCTCACTTTTTTCCTTTTTCCTCAGCAGAGTTCTTGCTGATTTCAACAATAGTAGTCTCTCAGAACCTGGCCTTAGGTCTAGACACATACCTATTATTAGAACAGATTGCCTATAGTCTGTCTGGCTCTGAATGTACTCTCTCTGTTGTTCTTGTCTTGGCCTCATCACAACTAAGAGGGTTTGGGGGTTTTGTTTTATTTTTGCATCCAGATCTGACCACAATGTGTAATGGCTTTAAGCCTTCAACCTTTAGGAAAATTTTAATTGGGAGATTTTTCTTCTTATCTCTAATTTACACCCTAGAGTCTTATTAGGATGGCTTTGTTGATTCTGCTTGTAAACAACATTCTTGTATCTGAGCTGAACTGAGTTGGTTACACTTAACCTCCAACCCTTCAAATGTAGCACTGGGCTGCTCTTGCCGTAAATGAGACTGCCACTGAAAAAATGTGGGTTTGGTTGAACTCAAAAGATCACTTTGCCACATTTAATACAAATGCTTTTTCAGATATAAATGGTTACCTTACTGGGAAAATATATCTTACGACAGTCTCAAGGCTCCTTATTATTTTTTCTCATAGACACTTTTAGGAGTACCAGTCATTGATCATGAAGGGATGCTATTGCACCTTGAATCTGAAGAAAGGATTTTAAGCTAGCAGAGATGACATCCTCCACCCCACCCCCTTTCTGCAAATAAGAACCCTCCAGTCCCAGTAACTTCCTTGTTCCTTTGACAGGAAGCATTTGTCTTTAAATGGGAAAAGAAGGGCTAGATTTGTGTTCCATTAGCCAGATGTCTACAAAGAGGAGACATCCATGCTAGGCCCTATGCTGGCATGTGTGAGGCATCCAGCAGAGCACAGAAGTGTGGGCTTTGTCTCAGGTGCCTGACTAGTTGCATTGACTCGATGGTATTACTTCACAACTGAGCTTAACTGGTTTTATATGGTGTGACCTTGGGGAACTGAGCTTAAGTTCCATCTTGACAGATTAAGTTGTTCATATAGACATCATCACATTTGCCTTGTGTTAATTTTTAAATCTATCTAAAGTGAGTAGAAAGTTATGCTATTGTACAGACAGGTTATTAGGACGAGTGAACCAAAGCAGCAAGTCAGCTATTCCAACTCTGTCAGCATTGAACTGGGTGAAAACAAGGRTTTATTCCTTTCTTGACCTAAGAATATTCTTCTCTATTTAAATATRCAAGATGAAAAGGGCACATTCAGCTAAGGAATCTGTCAGAAAAAAGATCCTCTGTCCTCCATCCTGTATCCTCTTCTGTGACCTGTGTGTCTGCAGTGCCTGAAACAAAATTCTAGTAGCATGCGGATAGTTTTGTAAAGGCTGAGGAAAAGAACTTTGTTTTCCTTATTTATTTCTGTGAAGTTCTGTTATATGACCCAATAGCAAATGCAATAATTTGCATTGCTTTTTTTGAAGTCATCTCAGTTCCACTGGGCAGAAGTGAGCYTGCATAAGAAATGTAGCCATTGGTATGCAGAGCATGCTGCTGTGTTAGTGCCTTATTACAGCATCACGGTTGCTTAAAAATGTAAGTGTTGAATAGAATTCATATCTCACTGATATGCAGCAAAAGATAAATTTTCCTTTGCCTTGATGAGAACTTAAGAAAAAACGCATACTGGGAAGGAATAATCTGTTGTAAAATGTAACAAGTTCAAAATGACAAGCTGACAATTAAATCCTCTCTGTATCTAAGGAGGTGTTTATGTGTATACACTGTTGTCAGATTCCCCCTCCCCCAAAGACAATGTTTACTTGTTTTCTCTCTAATGTTGGGGTAGAATATAGCCAGATGCTGCATGGATTACAAGCTGCACCTGATCTGCTAAAATTCATATATCACCTCAATACTGTGCTGTGATTCCTATTGTAGGGTTGTRCCTGTAACCTCTCTTATAGAATTTCTTATGCTACCCTGTGCAAAATACCATATCTTAAAATAGTATTGTATACATCACCACTTAGCTTATGCCATGTCCCTTTCTCATGACAAGCAATTTATTTTGAGATTGTACTGGATCCTAGTGACATGTTGTGGTATTATCACTTATTACTTAGTTTAAATTCAGGCAATCATCWGCAAAGACGAATAAAATAAGAATAAGTAAAATAAAGTGGCAGTTAAGCTCTGACTCACAACTGAGATTTATTATTTTTTTTTTGAGWGTCACTGTAATGTAGGAATACCAAATGTGTAAATACCAAAATAGTGAGATCTGGATTATTCTCAGAACTCCTACAATCTGTTCCCAAAATCAAAACCCAACAATCCCAAAACGCCTTCTCTTACAGGTGAAGAAATCTGCCTACTTTGGCAGATAAAGTGTAAATAACAGCAMAGAGAAAGTGTTGAAATGCATAAATAGCTGGAACATGAATGCTGTAGAACCTTGTTTTCAAGCAAGAATGTGAGTTGGTGCTGTATTACTTTTTGCTGTTACAGCATCTTCTAAGATTTTTAGTGAATTTTACAAATACTATTTAAGTAAGAAAGAAATCACTATCCTTTGGTAGAGCATATGAATTTTGTTACACCTTTGATTATGAACAGAGAAACGGTCTCCTTGGTCCCTGGGGATGACCAGCAGATGCTCAGCCTCTCCCAGCATCTGACATAGTAACATCACTATCAGTAACTTTGATAACACCTCTCTTTTTCATCTGAACTTCTATCGATAGCTAACAGACCACTACTTCACACTTTCTAAGACACAAGTGTCTCATTCACCCTCATTTTTTACCATCCCAAGCCCATCTCCATGTGCCCCCCAATATTATATACTGTAAGCCTCCAATAAAAACAGATTTCTGGGATAGGAGTCAGTAAAGCTTCTGAAAGTTTGAAATGTGTATTTCTTGAGCCCATATAGAATTACAGGGTCTCTTCTGACCTCTTACAGATCTTTGATAATGAGCTGATTTGCAGGTGGAGTCTCCAAGTRGTGTTTATAGAAGGGGAATATCCATCCAGCTATTTAAAAGGAAGAATATTTTAGCGGCTGTGAAAACTTGCAGCACTTTGCTAAGCAGACCTTAGGAAGCATAGTGCCCATATGCCTACTACTAAGACTTCAATAAAACTCTGATCCTGCAAATGCGTCACCTGAGAAATAAGAAAAAAAATAAAAGTAGCCACATGATTTCTACCTAAAGTGATCGGGTTTTTTCTTTTAGTGTTAGAAGCTTTTTTGTAGTTCTGTATTCTTACACACACACTTACATTTTAAGCTTTCATCTCCATCTGACTTCAGACTCCTGCTGGCAATTGTTCAGTTAGTTTACCAGGTCTGTATGCTAAAAATAATCATAAATTCAGTAAGTATTATAGAAAAGGAAAAGCTTAATGATTTTGCATATCCCATAAATCTCTTCATTTTAGTGTAGAGTGACTTTTTCTTAATAATAATTTGGAAATTAAAATCCTTCACAGGACTGTGAAAGCAGTAAACTTAATAAATTAATTTCGGTAGATAAATGAAATATGGTCATTCACTTTTTAAAGCTGGAAATCAGTAGTCCTCTTCAGACTGTAGCTCTTGCACCAATAATTAATTCATGTAAGAAAGAGAAAATGTTTAAGAAAAGCCTTAATATTTTTCATCTGATTAATTTCTTATATGTGTAAAAGACTCCCATCAATGTAATGTCTTCCCGTCAATGTTGCCATGTACCTGTTTCCTTCATACTTGTAAATACTGGTTCTAATAAATAAGTGGAAAAAGTAAGAGATGGCAAGAATGTGAACAGCCAAAAAACCAAGCAAAGCGAGTCCCATTCACAAATAGTTCAGACCTTCAGTTTGAGACACKTGCTGTGGAGTTACAAATGGCTGTTTGTACGTTTCCTGTATGCTGCAAACACTCATAGCTCCTTTGCGAAAAAAGAAGAAAAATGTTTAATGTGATGAGTAAAATCAAATTGAACATGAACATAACAATAGAACACGTGTGTATCATTGTGTATAGATCATAGCTGATTCTAGCTTGGTGAGAAAGAGGAGGCAGCAAGCTAAATTCAACTTGGAGGCAAGAAATAAACATTTACCTCATGAATTCAGTAGGAATTGCTCTGATAAAACTGGAGTGAATTTTGCCTACTGCATGGTGGGAATGTCAGWTCAATTCAAAGTAAATAATTTACAAGTTTTACCAATCACCTAATCTTTCCTTTTCACCTCTGCAGTCTGGTAACTATTTTAGGGAAGTGCTGAGATTTCACATCCTCAGTGGGGCTCTTTTGGTTTTAATCTCTGCTTAACTGTGAACATACAGTTTTTTCATTCATAGACCATGGRTGAGCAAACAGTTGCTATCTAATTTGGTAGCTTCTGGTATCTATGCAGTAGTTTCCAATTTAACATTTTGACTTATCAGTTGTGGAGTGGGGGTAATAACATGATAAAGAGTGGTGTCTTCTTTGTTCTAGTATTGGACAGTATGTTTATTTCACAGTATTTGTATTGCCTTGAATTTCTACACATCTTTAATTTAAAAAAAAAAAAAAAAAGGAATGTTTTCTCTCAACTCTTTTGAGAAGCAAATTTGCTTTTGCTACACTGATGAATTGATATTCCAATCAAAGTAAATGAGCCACTGAAATACTGTAAATCACCTGCCTCTCCTCTTCACACTAGCAGTGTTCTCCTAGGGGTGTTATCATTCATTATCGGTTTTGTTTTGGTGTTGTATCACTGTGCTATTTCCTGCAAGTCATTTTAATCATATCAGGGTGGATCAGCTTCTAAGGTAGGCTCATGACTCCTCATGACTGCTAAAAACAAATCTCAGAGAAGGAGAAAAGGCACGTTTGGTTTTTCATCATGAACAGCTACTACCGTTTTGACATCTTCGTCATCAAGGTAGTCCTAAAAATAAAGTTCTGGCCTACCAGGAGTTTGATCTCAGATTGCCTCAAAGTGATCGTTGGCACCTGTGTTGCCCACCTATTATTCGGTATTTGATCATGATAGCCTAAGATTTCTTTCACATGGAGGTTTGATTCATAGCTTGGCCTTCTGGTTCTGCTACAAAATGTTACAAATGTTCCTTTCAGACTAATTCATTTTACAAAGAAAGAAGAGACAGATTAATCATCTATTTTCAGTTTCTGTATAATACAAATAGGACTTCAGTAACTGAATTGTCTTAGCAACTACAGCATGTATTTGGAGGAAGACCTCACATTTTGGTGTTCAGATTTCTAGTGGCAGAGATACATCACCATCTAGGACAATTCTCCATTATTCAAAGAGCTGTTCCAGCCACTCTTATTACTTCAGAGCTGTCCTTTGCAAACCAATTTTAAATTATTTGGAGTTTGGACATTTTTCCTCCTTTAAATTAGAAATGGATCTGCTGTTAAAGTGACAAATTTTAGTACAATTTTTAAACATGCTCTATCACTTTTACTGAATGGAGAATATTTCATTTTTGTCCTGTGACACAGATATGTACATTTCTTCATTTTTATTGTTTCTATTATTTGCTTTTAGTTGTAGATCAGAGTTATTGCTAGAACTGTTTTGTT
The DNA here is from genome assembly GCA_030449065.1 of Oceanodroma leucorhoa. Taxonomy (NCBI): domain Eukaryota; kingdom Metazoa; phylum Chordata; class Aves; order Procellariiformes; genus Oceanodroma; species Oceanodroma leucorhoa. The sequence goes on along the minus strand of JASVER010000003.1, from coordinate 21,611,900 downwards.
CCTGATATATGTAAAACCCATGTCTTATACTCACTGATTCTGCTAGCTGTAGACTTCTTCCCATGTCTTTTTGCTTTCTTTACTGCTTTTCTAAAATTTCTAGCTCTGATTTATAATGATTGCCATCAGCTCTCATTCATATGTGATTTGATTCCAGTAGGAAAGCACTGATTGAAAGTAGTTYTACTCTTTTCCTTTTAAATTCTATTTTCTTGTGCTTAAAGGTCAATCAATTCCCTATGTTTTTGACTACTATACTTGCTTGTGTATACACTGTCTTAATACTCTCATTACTTCAAGTACATTTATGACAGTGGATATCAACACCTGCTAGACCCCAGAGAGAATCTTTATAATATTCACAATTTCACAGGCTCATTTTGTCTCGAGGCTGGAGACTGCTCCTTACTGGTGAACCTTTGTTATATGTRATATCCAGTATAGTGCTGGAATGAAGAATAGTCATCTGGTCTTTGTGATTTCTCTATTGCTGTTTTTCTGAGCTGCTGCTTAATTATAAGAAGGAGGGTTAAGCCATTCAGAAGTTAGGGTGACCACCTACTATTTCATTTTCATTTTATGTGATTTCCCAGCAATTAGAAATTATTAGTCCTGAAGAAGGCTATCTCAGCATCTAGATCCTGGATATTGTGACTGGTGACATCTTGCCTTCTAACAAACAGATTGCTTACAATGTCTTGTATCTACTCAAAAAGTCCAGTGCAAGTTCTTCGTCTTTTAGGTTGGTTTTGTCTTTCTTTTTGCTTCTTAATATAATTCTTAAAGTAACTTATACAACAGTCCATATTTTTTCTCTGCTCCAGTGTTTATTTTGATATTTTACTCCATGGGCCAGCAAAGCCCTCAAAGACCTTTCTGGTTATTTTGTGTGATCTCTATAGACTTTGGGTAAGGTTTCCTGAGACAAAACTGTAAAGAAGCTTATTTGGTAGAATTTTGGAAACTGTAATAAATACACTGTTCTCTTAATTACAAAATAGGTAATGTAGGGAGCATATTAACACAAGGGATTGTCTAAATCTTAAAACTAAAAAAAGAATACTTCTGGAAATTCCCTAATTAGCTTTTCCATAGTTTGAGCAGAAAAACATAAGAACTAGAACTCCTTTTATGCACTGAGATTCAACAAATGGAAAAAAAAATTATCCAGTCATCTCCCTTTGTTGATCTGTTCCATTGTGTTCTTTAGGATCTGAGTAAGATTTCAGATAGTATCACTTACCATGCCTTTGATGTCAGTTCTGATAGATGTGTAATCTTGAGTGCCCTCTGAAATGTATCTTCTTCTGAGGATTTTTGGTACCTATGTCTTCAAACTGGAACATCAGCAGTTATAAGTTTTATGGAGTCTGAACTAAAATAGAATCAAATTTCTTTAAGGACAATGTTAAGACACAAAAGTTAAGAATATGGCCCTGTAACCCAGAGTTTTGAAAACAAATAATGTGAGGAAAATTCTCAGAACAAACTTTTTCATTGAAATTGTAATGAGTCGGGTTCTCTAAAGGCAAACAATTAGACTTCACATATTTGCAAGTGAAACCATATTCCATTGTTAAATACAGGACAGAGTTAAAGTAAGAGCATATACAATAACTGTCCCAAAGTATTAAGGAATACTTTGAAATACAGTAATATTCAGATTGTTAGCAACCCAGCTGTGTACACTTGTTGCAATTTCTAGGTGAGATTAAGGTATACCTGGGATTAAACATGCAGAGYTGCAACAGTATAGTTGGTCCTCAGAAATGTTATTTTTTTTATCTATATACATATATATATGTATATATTTATTATAAGTAGTCATGATCTGCATGAAGAATTAAAAACACATTTTTAGCATTTTATTCCTTACAATAAAAGCCTAGTCCTATAAACCTTTTCTCCTAAGGAACAGTTCTTAATACAAGTACTGACTTTTTAATTAGTAGGACACTAGGGGTTTAAGATTGGGCTCAGGTTTATTTCTTGGTTGTATTTCAGGAAGTTACAGTGCTTGTAATCACAAGACATAGATTATTTGGACAACTCAGTAAAGCACCAGGCATGCAATAATATATATATGACTTCATAGTAATAATAATAATACTGTTTCACCCCTGGCCAATGAACTGCAGGATCCTAAAGTGCTGTACTGATTAGTGATGATATTCCACTTTCAGAAATGGGGAAAATGAAATGTAGAGYGGGGGAGTAACTTTTCCAAGATCCAACAGCAGGCAAGTGGCAGGGATGATAAAATGCCTCTAGAAATAGGCAGTGGTGCATAGCTTTCAAAAGCTAACATGCCTACCAAATCCAGGGGACTGTCTTGAATAAAACCTTGCTGTTATTCAGGCCCTGGGATCAGGCAGCAAATATGCAGCACAGCAACATAACTGTAAATACAGCTTTTCTGTTTGTTGCTGGTTTCGGCTGGGATAGAGTTGATTTTCTTCCTAGTAGCTGGTATAGTGCTGTGTTTTGGATTTAGTATGAGAAGGATGTTGATAACAGACCGATGKTTTAGTTGTTGTTAAGTAGTGTTTACACTAGTCAAGGACTTTTCAGCTTCCCATGCTCTGCCAGGTGCACAAGAAGCTGGAAGGGAGCATAACCAGGACAGCTGACCCAAACTGACCAACGGGGCATTCCATACCATATAATGTCATGCTCAATATATAAACTAGGAGACATGGTCCGGGAAGTAGCGATTGTTGCTTGGGGACAGGATGGGCATCGGTCGGTGGGTGGTGAGCAATTGCATTGTACATCACTCATTTTGTATATTCTACCATTATTATTATTGTTATTATTTTCCCTTCCTTTTCTGTTCTATTAAACTGTCTTTATCTCAATCCATGAACTTTACTTTTTTTTTTCCCCTTTATGCTCTCCCCCATCCCACTGGCGGCAGGGGGAATGAGCAAGCAGCTGTGTGGTGTTTGGCTGCCTGCCGGGTTAAACCACAACACTCTTAGGGGGTGAAAATGTGGAATCAACTTTGATTCCATTCCAAAGGATCTTGTTTGCACAGTAGTACTTACAGGATTATAACTCTTACCAACTTTAATGTTATTGTGCCCTAGTAAAATGGAGTTATGGCAGCAACAATCAAAACTGGAACTTGCAAGCTGGCAGAGAGTGCAGGACTGGCTTTGTTTTTCACRTAGTTGTTCTAATAGTTTGTTGTTTTAGAGTCAAATGAAGTAAGACATGATTAAATTTAATTTCATTACCCTTTCCTATCAGAAGGACACRTGCATAAAATAAAGCTATCAATTATGAGAGGTATTGTTGGAAGTGGCTTTAGAAAACAATATAGTTTTAATTCATWTATTTTTTCAAAACCTCAGCATCTTTGGAGAGAAACTATGGGCTGTATGATCATGTAGAAAAACATGTCTTTTCATTTCAAACAACTGGCTGCTCCAAATAGACTGGAGGCATGTTAATGGTGTGGCAATTTTAGTATTTTCAATTTCAGAGCAGTCTGAAAAGCAGAAGAAGTGGACCTTAAACCTCTCTTTAACCGTTTCYGTCTTTTTGTGCAGTACATAACACGGTCAGAGACGTATCAGTGTATGTGACAAGTAGCACCGCACCCACAATGTCCAATGAATTCTGGCAGCATATTCAATAAGGGAAGATTTTTGAGCTGTAGCTTCATTTGCTTAGTTACAGTCAACTGGCCATTCATTTGACCTCTGAACCCTGAGCTGTGATTTCTATCATGTTCCTGGTCTCTGTAGATTAGGAAAAAAATAACTTGTCTCTGAAATGTGCTTGTTTGATTTTAATGCTGTATTGACGAAGTAAAGGAGGAATGCTCCCATGCTTTTATTGAGCATATTTAACGGGTACCTTATTCTAAATTTTAAAATACGTTACTGTGGAGTTGTTCCTGGTGTACCTTATGTAGCATAGAATTCATGTTAGAGTCAATTTATTTTTTTTCTGATGGCTCATCCGTGGTCCATTAAAACTGTTCTCAAAGGTAAAAATGACATGACATCTGCTAAAAATAACTGCACGTTGCACAGCCTTGATATCAAACATGCAAGATGGAACCTGAGTCTCAAAGGGGGAAAGGAATATTTCCCTGGCTTCATGGACATGTGCTGGAGTCAGCAGCTAATGTGTCAAAAGATTCCCTAATGTCTAACCTAAAATGTTGCTGTTACTGGTTAGGTCACAGTTTTGACCTGGTGACAAGAAAGCAAGTCTTCAAGTCTCAAACAAACCGACATTTACCCTTGGGAAGGAGGAAAAATGACCCATGAAGCTTCCATCTGCTGATAGAATAAACATCTGTAGTACTCATGACTGGCATGAGTTCAGTAGCARTGGAGCTTGCAGTGAGTGATCTCTGGCCTCCTAAGTTACTATCGCCATTGAATAGTAATGGCTTCAAATGGAAATTACCTTAGAGACTCCTCCAAAGACTGGATTCTGTCTATCTGAGATACCGTAAAAAATAGGACTCCAAGCATGCACAAAGTTTAAAGAGTTATGTGGAGGGTGAACATGAAAAATGAATTAGTCGCAGAGATATACACTGAATACCCACAGGTAACCAAGCCATGAGGGCTATTTGGCAGATAAGTATGTTCAATGGCTCTGTGTTAATGTGGCCACAGGTGCCTTTTACTGGAAATCACAGATTCTGTATGCATTCATGTTTGTGAATATATTTTTTTATCTCTATTATAATGATTGTTTTCATATATTAAATAATTATAAAATAAACTTCAATCAAATATCTTAGCTCTTTAGTGTGCAAGGATAAGTTTTATTATACTGTAAATAATAGACACATTGCTTCACTATCCTGAAACCAAAGATTTTCCAGGACAGCTTGGAAGATAAGCCCATTAACACTCCAAAAGAAGGAGGCACAAGTTCAAAGAGGGGGAAAGCTCTTGTGATTTGAAAGGAAAGCAATTTTGGTTAATAAATTGTCTACCTCAGAAATTGCTGAAGTGTTTTGTTTAGCAAAACTGCTTTTTTTTCTTAATAAAAGAAACTGTAGGTCTGATTCTTGAGCCACAGTATTTTACACTACCTACSCACTGATACTGTGTCTAGAAAAAATCAGAAGACTTGGACTCAATAGTGACAGTAACGTTATGAAAATGCTGAATCATTTGAAAGCAGAGTTTTAAATTATTTTCTGGTYTAAATGCAAAAAAGCAAAGAAGTCAATGGCAATAAGCTCAGCCAGACAACTCCAGAATATTGTGTTCATTCTTTAATTTCCACTGTCACTGCTGTATATACAGCTTGCTATACTAACTGCAACATACACTCTAGAAGTACARTCTGCTAGGAACACCAGTAAGACAGTATTTAAACAAGTCTAATATTCTGATTTATRAAACACTTAAATGCAAAAATTTGTAATTGACATGGTGACAGTTCCTAGTCTTAAAAAATGTCATTTAGTTACCAATGTCTATCCCTTAAATGGTATGTAATTGTTTTAAGTTACTTTATTTGAACACTGAGGTAATTAAAATAAAAGAAACACCTGAAGTTGGGAAATTAAAATTGGAAACCAGCAACTTGAAACAATTATAAATCAAAAAATCAAGAACTACTCAGCTTTCCAGCAAAAATTTTGGCTTCCAGTTGTTCAAGTGTAAAGATTAATAAAAATATCAAGTATGTAATTATGTACCAGGTATGCTTTTATCTTATAATTATTGTAAATCAAAAAGATGGAGACTATCAAAATAATCCCATTTCAATATTAATTTTCCTTCCTGCTTTTAATCTTTAAATGAATCTTCCTGATTTCACATGTTAATCTGTTTAGAATCTATTTGTTATTAGTCTAACAATGGGATTATAAACCCAAAAGTTCACAGTCCAAAGGCTAATAGCATCAAACATGCTTAGTGATGTAATACCAATAAAAGAGTTTTGTCTAGAATTCCTAATCTATTCATTGGGAAGTAGGTCTTTATTTTCCCTTGGTGGTATCCAATTTAGGAGATTCAATTCTAGAAGACCAGTAAATTAATTGTGAAATTATTTTTTAGGGAAACTGACATCTCTGAGTGATATCTGAAATGTTTCTAAAGCTTCTTTGCAGCACTTACATTACTAAGCTCCAATTTCTCCAATTTCTAAACCCAAATTATAGCCATAAATTGCTCTTGCAGTCAGTGAAGCTGCAAACCAGTTCATACCCCATCAGGATCCCATGATGCACCCTGACCCAAAAMCATGGCAGATTCCTATACCTTTCATGGTGGTATAAGAAATCTATATAATGAATAATTAATTTGTAGTTGAGGATCTACAGTGTTTTATCTGTATCAAAACCATTTCATTTTTGTGTTTTAGGACAACATTGGATAGGCCCATAAACCTTCAAAATTACTCTTGTTCTACATAAGTCAAACTATCTAATAGCTCATTTAGGAAATGGGGAACACAGGCTTTCGCATAGCTGCTGTTTCGCCATCAGGGGCGAATGGTTGATTTGACCACCACTGCTATTTTCTCGGTGACAATTTTTTTTATCATCATTACACCATACTAGAACCCAAGGGAAAAAAAACATACTCATCATCTTCCATAGAAAGCTCATTTGCATAATCAACTCAATGATCTAAACAACAAGTTGAATGCACATTTGAATCAATTAGATAGACAGTCCCAGCTGTTTCAAGTCAAACCATTCTACACAGTTGTAAATAGAAATTATAACATGGATTCCCTTCCATGCCTAAATCTCTTGCGTTTTATTTTTGCAGGCTCTGTATCACACAATGAATACTATATGAACAGTTTGATATGTTTACTTAGTAAATGCATAGCTGTTCTATATAATATTGCATATGCTGATATAAAACTTTTGCAGTRTAACATCCTCTGTCAAAGCTTGTTAAAGTAGTTCATTAAATTGAACTTTTTATTTTACCTTTAGTATTAGAAAATACCATAGTTCAGGTAACAGAATAGTTTTGATTAGTGAACATGTAGTTCACTGCAGAATCCAGGCTACAAAACACTCTTTCCATCAATCCACAGCTATGTCTTTGTGTCTTTTCTGGGTAAACTGTAACCTCTTTGTGTACAGGTCTTTGTTGTTATTGCTGGTTTACTATTTGAGTACCAGGGCTCTTTTTCCATCAAACTCATAAAATAAACATGATTAATGATAATGTCACAATTTTCACCAAGTAGATTTTTCACAATAGCTAAAATTTATTTGATCTGCTTTCTTAAAGAAAATCAGGATTGATTTGGAGTTATTCTGCTTTTTTTTGGTGGATGAAAGATTGTTTGAGACTCCTTTAATTTGGTAGAGTTGGTTTTGGCTTTTTGAACTGGAGGGGAAAGTCCCTTCAGCCATTTTAGAGTTAGAACATTTTAAAAAACCCAAAATATATTAGTCACATCTCTTTTTAGAAAAGTTCTGAGGTGTGTTTGTTTTGGCAGAGAAATAACTTGGCAACTGAGAGTTCAAAAGAAGAACATAAAGAAGGAGGCCTTTGCTATGGCTTCCATGCTTTACAAAGTGCAAAGGAATTGAACAGAAAATAAAGTTATAYCTATAGAAATTCCATGGAGATTGGGACAGAATGCATACAGGGAAGATTTATTAGGTTCAGCATTTCTTCTGTTTACAACAGAGGCAAGACACAAATGTATGCTCAGGTAGAAAGCATGATATTAAAATGCACAAGGCATAACTTTACAATGCACCTTGAATATGGGTAATGATGTTCCTGCACTTCCTCACAAGCAGATCCCAAGACTKCACTCTTTTGACTTGGGATGTCGCAGATAAATTATTCACAACAAATTATTTCCTGCAGTCCTATGCCTGGCTATCAAGTCAGCAGCCAGTAAATTTTAAGGCCACTCCTTCCTCAAGGAATATTGGACGTTCAGTCCATCGTCTAGCTACCTCAACTTTATAAAAACAACTGGGTGCACCTTTCTCTCCTGCTTTGTTCTGTGACCCAATGAAGGCGGTGGTCATTTGGTCATTTAGTGCAGGATTAAAGGGGGATATCTAAATACTAAATTGCTTATAACTATCACTCTCCAACAGGCTATGAAATACATGTATTTGGTCAAATATGAAATATGTTTTCTGCAAAGTTTTGAGATTAATAAATTCCACTAGTTTTGAGTTAGAACTTTACAAAATGTGTACTTTTAGACTGTACTTACGATATAGCATGTTGTTAGTCCCTAGTAATTGCTAAACCCATGAAATTAAAAATTAGAGAAAAGAGGCATGTGATTTTCTGATGTGGRCTGTGTTTCCCTTTAAAATCAAGATGATCTTTCTTTTTTTCTTAAAAAGCCATTCCTTCTGTGAAACTGTGAATTTTGTACCRTCCTGCCTACCATCTGTGTCTTTGCTCATTGAGGTATTAAAGGGCAGTGATGGATGAATGCATGTGACCATCTTAATATTAAGGGATTTGCCTCCTAAGTGCCTTCTGTGATAGAGGAAGGCTTTCCAGTTACTATTCTTTGTGTTCTTAGCAAATAAGAGCCAACAAAGGAAGGGTTTTAAATCATCAACTGACTTGTTAAAAATCTTTATTACTAGAGTTTGTGCAAGAAGCACTTGCTTTCTATACTTCAGGATATATTTGCCATATTTTTTTTTACTTCTAAAAAGTCAATTTGGTATGAAAATTAATAAGAAACAAAATATGAATGGAACTTCTAATGAGAGCACCTTCGCAAAATTTCGCTTTAATTACAGACTTTGAGTGGATTGTGTAAAGGAACCAATAGAAAAATAATATCAACTGATTTCTAACATCATTGTTTGTTCAGCTTTTAGGAAGTTGGGTGTTACTTATATCAAAGCAAGTAGTATTTACACATGATGTAATGTGCATATGTGTTATAACTTYTAGTTGACTTCTAGCACGTTGTATTTTCAGGTGTGTTTAAGCATCTATCTTTAGGGATTACTGAAAACATTTTTGATACAGCTTGTTGAAAGTATGACGTCAAATAAAAGTTCAAACAGTAATGCAGTGAGCAAGTTTAGAAGTTTTCTACAATCCTGTTGCTTTTTATTTTTTGGTAGAATTCAAAGCTAAAATGTGGGAAATCAGTGTGAAAACTATATAGAATCTATTTTAAGATTGTGTCTTGTTCTTGACTCTTCAAATTTTAATAGACAGCAATAAAGGCTTTGTTCTTACAAGAGTCTTGCAAACAAATATTACTGTGGAAATACTTGCAATTTGATTAATCTGCAGGCATAGCCCTAGTTCCAGCTTCTTGGTTGACTCTGAACACCACTGAGATTGTTGCTGTTGTGAGCAAGATACAGAACCCGGAATGCAACCTTTGACTTCTCAAGGCCTCAAAATGTGGTGAGGCCATAGTGCCTCATGCATCCCTTGCAGAAGATGTCACCCTGTCACACACTCCTGCCCCTCCACTGCCCCTTCCGAAGGCTGTTCATGTTCTGAGCCGTAAACAAGAGCAGGACTCTACTTTGGTTGAAAGAAGGTTGGAAGGGGAAGGGCCTTATTCTTTGGCCACATTGATTTCCMGTTTGACTCATTCCTTTGCTGACAGCAAAATACAGGGGTTAACTACATAGGCCAGTTTGAGCAGCACTACTATTGAATATGAAAGTGCAATCTACCACTGTAGAGTCACCTCTAATTCAGGACAGGAAAATAACAGAAACTATCACTACTGTAACAGCAGTTAGTGTAGCTCCCATCCAAAGATAATATACCACGTCACAAGATAGTGCAGTTGGAAGACACCTCAATAAACAACACTTCAATAGCAGCTCTTGTCTCCAAACAGAAAAGACGTGTCCTAAAAGATCATAAGCCACAGTCTCATGATGCATCTCTGGAGAACACACCTCAGTCCTGCAGAGGACCCTGCTTGCTGTTTATAATGCAGGGAACTATTGAAGRGAAAATACATTGCAGTTGCATGTTTTCCTAGTTCAGTACTATTCCCTGGCAAGTGTGTTGTCCTCCAGCTGCAGCCCCCTCTAGTAACTTTGCAAACACCATGGCCACTGGGGTGATAAGCTAATGACCAGGCTCCCTCCATGTCTTGACTGAGATGCGTTCATTAATTTAACACTACACTTTCCCAGTCATATAGTTTTATATTTTGTTAACTTAGTTGCACAGTTTAATAATTGAGATATTATGTTTCTTCTTTGTATGTACTGCTAGTCAAGATGAATACACTCCTGATTTAGTTTAATTTGTCACAGATCCGGGCACCTGTTTCTCTAGCTGAGCTCCTCCATATCTCAGCTGTGGATTTTTTGAAGTACTTTGGCAACTGAGCTACGTCTTCACTAGTTGAACAACATACTTCAGCTGCAAAGTTATTTACAAACTTTACTGATCAAGCTGCATATTCTTGGGCTGAATTTGCTACAGACAGCACTTTGCAGATGGAACTGAATTCTTTACTAATCATAGGAGATGAATTAATTTATTTGATTAGCAGTAATTTGCATTATTTGCTGATTATGTTCTTCAATTCCCGCCCTAAAGAGCTGTGTTGTGTTGCTAGTGCTGGTTAATCACTTACTACACTCTACTTCAGAGAGGAAGGCATTTTGGTTGTAGATAAAAAGAACCTTCTGTCTTCAAATACTTCCTAAAAAACACTCCTTCCATGTCACATAGGGGAAGATATTATGTTTTTTAAAAAAGGAGAGTACATGTAAAAGCACGTTTTCCTATGAAGGTAGTCTTTTTTTAGTTCCTTGTGCTCCCATTTGCTTTATTTTCTCATTATTTATTATGATTATGCAAGTACTATTACTATGCCCACTACTACAGTAAWGCCATTCTTTTCATAACGGTGCCAGGAAGGGTTTTATGGATGTGTGGGTGCACCCACTGAGGTTAGGTTCGCCACTGGACTAGGCTGCAGCCTAAACTCACAGTAGGCTGCAGTCAGATGCACATGGCAGAGTCATGGGAAAGTGTAGGGGTTTACTCATCAGTGGTGATTTAGGAGGGTACCCCGGTGTACTCTGCACAACTCCCTGGACCAAGCTGCCTTTTCTATCTTCTTCAGAGAGTATTAAAGTATATCATGGTGTAATTCCTCTGTAAATAAGCAGAAGTCATGCAGGTGACAGTGTACAAGCTTGTCTTCATAAAAATCTACCTCTACTCTTTGCTGCCAATCTCTCTGCTACATATTTTTTACAAATAATTTTTACAAAACATCTTTGAAATACTTGAGGGTCTCTGTTTTAGGCAATTAAGTCTTCCCCCCACCTCATGCAAAGAAAGTATTCTTTACTTACCTATGTAGTGCTTAGAGTAAGAAATCTTTCTGAGTATTGAGTGTTCTCACCAGCTTAAGGGGTTCCCACCCATCATTCATAGAACTTAAAACATCGGGAAAGTTTTTATGCAGTTGCTGGCTGAGTGGGCTGACATAGAGACATACTTACCAGTTAGAGCTGTACCCTATTATTTCATTAGCTGTACCCTATTATTTCATTAGCTGTACCCTATTATTTCATTAATAAAAGGGAAAATTATCTCACTAACAAATAATCTGAAGTGTTAAATCAGTCCTGGCCCCTAAATTGCATCCAGGTAGGGAAATGAATTTTGCATATTTGGCTTGTTCGGAATACAGTATAAAAAGACTGAGATTAAAGACGGCAAATGAGGAAAAAGTGCCTTTTTCTTATAAAGGAAATAAAATACAAGTGGATTCTGAATTACAGAAGGGATAAGGGATACAACTTAGTCAAATGCATAAAGATTCACTGATTAATTTTTTCAGTTGGCTAAAATTTATTGGAAAGTAGATAAGGATAGAAATGGAAGTACTCTCATTTTTTACATTTTGGACARCTTATCTCTAAGTTTAGTTTTGGTTCCAAATTTGGGTGGTTCTGCAGCACTGATCAGAGACTGCTGGAAAACTAGGGTTTCAGTTCTCAAAAAACAGAGGTTTCAAAAAACGTGGTCTGCGTTAGAAAAAAAACGAGAGCTTTCTGAAATGTTCACCAAAAATATGTATGAAAAATGCAATGCAAATTCAAAGTCCTAACTGTATGTCTAAAGTTACAATTGTTTTCCCATGTGTATCACTTTAGATTTTTGTACATTAAATTTTATGTGCCCTTTTATAGCTCTATCCTTCAGTGTCATGAGATCCTTCTGAAACTCCTTGTAGTTGGCTTACTAGTCTGTAGTTCTCCAAATCCCCTAAGAACTGTCTTGAAATCGTGGTATCGCATTAGCCACCTCTATTTTTCTGGCACCAGGGTAGTTATAAGCAAAAGGTTACATATTACAACATTACAGTAATTTCATACCTGACTGCCTTTAGAACATCTTACTGAATATCACTTGGTCTTGGGGATTTGTTGCTTATTCATTTTACGAATTTGTTCCTAATTCTATTCTATTCTACTGACACTGAGAYTTGAGATGGTCTGACATGTCCATCATAAAGGAAGTTTGTGGTATAACTTAACTAAATTCATTTTCAATGACTGTAGGAGAAAGAATTTTCTCTTGACTTCTCTAAGGACTTCTTTCTTACTGTAAATATGTATTGGCCCTACAGAATCTCAGGCAGCATCCCTGCTCCTGGCGTGTTTGAAAGAAGCTGGTTTTACGTTTTATGCTGTTAGCAATTTCATCAGTGCTTTTAGTCTTCCCATTACTTTTTACATCTATCTTGCCTATATTTGTGTAAAAAAAAATATAAAAATCTAAACATCACCTTTAAAATAATGTTATTTACTTTGCTTTTTAATTATACCAACTTAGTTTTCTTTCTAAAACCTTTTAGTAACTATGTGCATTTTCTCCAAGTCTATAATATTGTAACCGTCATAAACAATCTTTGTACACCTAAAAACACTTTACCCTTTTGAATGCATTTTTTAATTAAGTTTCCATAATAAAAGGATTCCTTCTGTAATAAACTTACCCATTTTTATATAGCTCCCCTTTGGAAATTGAAAACCAATAGATCAGATCTCTTGCCTTTTTTTGGTGTGATCCAACAAGGATATTGATTACAAAGACATTATAGTTTTTGTAAGAGCAGTTCTATTTTTTGTGCATGACTTAAATGGGATTTTCTTTACGACATACCGCCTCAATTTTCTTCTTCAGTCTTGTTCCCTTCACTCTGTCCTTGATTTTGCAGCTACAAGAGGCATTTGGGGCTGGCTTGGGCTTTCTGCCATTCCATACCCCTTGGCTTCCTCACACTGTTTCTAGTTTCTGAATGACGTGCCAATACAGATTCTACTGTCAAACGTAGAACATGTGGGATCCCAACACTCAGAAATACGGGAACAAGCTTTTAGTTCTGTGAATTTGAGTGATTTTTACATAAAGCTACTTTTTTCAACAGTGGGTCTCTTTTCTTTAGCTCCAGTAGTTTTTGTATCATATTCTGAGTCTTTCATATTCACTCAATTAAATTATAGTAACTAATACTGTTATTCCCTCRTTCTTGATGTTATTTTGTTAGAGAATTTTTAATGCCTCCCGAAATCTACCAAAATATTAAACTTGTAGGGAAAAAAATTGTACCTCCTATAAAAACAGGGTATATTCTGTGTACGGTGTCAAAACAGTGAATTCTAGTGAGAAGGTACCTCTGCAGTTTTGCATCTTAAGCAAAGCTGCTATAGGTGGTTACTTCATTCTGGTAACATAATTGGTGTGCTGGCATTACACCCACATTACTTCAAGGGATGAAAATAAAAGTATAAGTGCTGCATAAAGCCTGAAATGGCCACCTTTAAGTTTAATCTTCCCCTTAATGCTGTGCAGTCTATAAAATATGCATTAATTTGAGTTTTTAATAGCTTTTATCAATCCATCTTTCCTTTGTAAAGGAGGCAATATCTAATATGTATGGTCCCTTTCTCTCTTTATGCTTCCGACCTCATGATAAATCTTATTACCTTAYCTTGTTTTAAAGTTACTTAAGCAATGTTTGGTTGTCTGGAACATGCAAAGCAATAAACAGCTCCCGCTCTGCTGATATTTTCAGGACCAGGCAGTTATACGCAAGGTATATAGTATAGGTGTACCCTAGTTCAACTGACTGAATATTAATGCCTTTCCACATAAGCAAAAAGAAAATGGTTCATAAAACTCTAATGTATTGGTGAAAGAATCATTGTTGTGTGATGTACACCAATTAGTATGTTTCTATTGACTATGTACTTTTCCTTTAAGTACATGCTTTCAGTAATATCCTTCAGCTTACAGCTTTCTTAATGAACTTTCTATATTATATAGGAAAACAATTAAATAAAAGAAATTACATGAGTAGAACAAAGCTATCAGTGATTTCAAGTATTCTATCACAAAATAATATTAAAAAGTAATAATGGGATGTTGCTTGAACACATAGAAGTATTATAATTGCAGTCATGCTTAATAATCGACATAAAATACATAAAAGCTAGGGGATGACTGGGACCAAAGAGAGGAAACATAGATTTCTCCTCTTTGAACTACATGGATCAGCAGCTAATAGCTACCARCTTCCTGGAAAAAAAAAGGTGGAGGGAAGGCTCATATTAGTTTCTGTGGGTCTCATGGATTTTTATCTGGAGTMATGTAGTTTCAGCCATACTCTCTGTCCTGGGCTTTCATGACAACATCTAGATAGAAGAGTTGCAAGACTTTGCTTTCCTACACATCTCTGAATACACTTGAAGTATATCAAATACTTCTATTCTTGCTATACTTTCATCATTAAAAAAATTATTGAAAAATATCTGTCTTGAGAATAACTGGTTAATATTTTTAACTGAACATTTAATATGACAGTGAAACCTACTGCCACCTGCCAAATACTTGTTTAGATTCCAAAAAAAACAGAATATTTTGACTTTTTTAATATATTTGTATATTTTTAAAATAACCAAGGTTATATGAAYAAGTCTCCAAAAATACTGTAAAAGAAAATCTTCATGCTTCAAGACTTAAGCCAAACCCTAAATACAGACATTAATATTAGATGCTTAGGATTTATTTCATGAGATTACAAAACCGGATGCTTGTTCCTCTTCCCTTTCCACCATCCCTTAGTCCCTTTGGAAACTTCAAGTTACTTCTGTAGGTGAGACAACAAAACAAGTGGCACTTATTCTGCATCTTGGTAGATTGACTTAAATCATCGTATTTCACTTTATGCTAAAAAACTGTACTGTGAGTGGAGCAGCTGAAAAGCTTCAGCTTAGAGGACGGTGACCTGTAGCAATGGACCACACAGTACACTAGCCTCCTAAGTATCCCACGATGAAGTCATGAATCTGTGTGTTAGAGCTCTCCTTGATGGCTGTAGTATATCATACCTGTTTTTTGATGGGATTTTGTATCTTTTAATCTTGATTCACTAAAATCCAGTTGAATCAACCAATGTTGATTCTCTTTGTTTTCTAGGAGAGAAGCAGTAGGCAGCCTGCTGAAAAACGTGAGGGGAGAGTGACTGAAAACTGGGGATCAGTGATTACAGACATCTGTAGATGAAAGCAGGGTTTGTGGCAATGATCAAGAGATTAAAAACTGAAGAGACTTGAGATAAAGGAAATGGAGAAGAACAGAGCAGAACATCCTAAGTTTGTCCACTTCTGTGCATGTGGCCCACTATTCCCACAACCTGGGTGCCAGTGAAAACTGCCCACTGCTGGCTATTGTTGGACACGGTGTATTGGATGAAAGGCAATTGCTGCATGGCCATCTGTAGCTACAGCTTTGACGTGTTAGGATGAACCGGCACTGGTATTTATTTTCCAGTACCTGTGCATCATTAGCTGAGCTATTTTTGCAGTGAGGGCAAAGTAACAGGRAGCACTGCAGGGTTTTCTGAGGGAAGACAGCCTCACTCATGAATTTGAGTCCTAAACTGGAAGACTTTTAGGCTGTGTGGAACTGATGATGGGGCTGAAAGCTTCTGTGATGGGAAGACCAAGATCTGGAAGATGGTARTATTTTGTCAGTCTCATCTGATGGGTTATAGGCTGTGTTGCAAGTCTTGGGCATAAAAGTGAAAATACTGTTTTTRTGACAGCAGTCAGAAATGAACCATCAAACAGTAACTCTATGAATGGACCCTTAGCAGCTTTCTTGAAGATCTTCTGTCTTTCTGTGCCTGATTTAACAAATTTATATATGTATACTAGTGTTCTTTTAATTCAGATATACTCTGAGCAAATGAAGAATTGCCTTGATGCATCAATGTGATGACTGGCTTGTCAATGAGCTGACAAGACTATTGTTTTGTGTTAGTAAGTTTGGTCAGGTGATGCCCTTGCTGTGAAACACCATTTCTGATCATAAAACTTTTCTGGTAGAGCCCTGGGTCACTTGTCCACAACTGCTTAGCACAGCTATGGGTAACAGTGCAGTGTCAGGGCCCTTTTCTTGTTTCAAGGGTACTCTGCATTCTGGAGTTAATGGCATTATGCTGCAGACCAGCTTTCTGTAACGTTATGTTGCAGTACAGCCAGATGTAAGGTGTGAACATGAAACCAGGTACTGTTACTATCTTAAGCTTAGTACAGTCTAGCAGCTATGTGCTTTGCAGATGCCAGGGAGCTGTTGATCTGAACAGCTTGGTTGGAAGAACTGAGGAGTTGACTTGATAGGGGGTATATTTATGACTGAAGGACTGGAAAAAATCCAGAAGGCAGGCTCTGTTTTGGAAGTAAACTTCACAAAACAGAATGAGGAAACAAAAACAAAGCTAAACCCTGGTCACTGCAGCTTTCATCCTTGCTGACTCCAGAAATGTGAGTTGTTGACTGAAGCTCTCAACTGGATTTATTCTAGGTTCCTAATCAGAATCAGAACTAAACCTGAAATATGAAAATCTATATAGGAGTCTAAGGTAGCCAATGAAGATAGCAAAGATGTGGTAGTGTAGCCTGTCATTCAGTAGGCTTCAGTTCATTTCTTTGCTAACCCACAGAATTCTTGTATAACATTGAACAAACCAATCTATTTTGACTGCAATCCCCCTTTGTTAAAATAGAATGAAACTTTAAGCTCACAGGAGAAAATCTGAAGATAAAGTAGGTTAACTTAAGCATCATTGAGAAAGATTGATAGCAAGAGAGGAGACTTTATAAACTATTGCAGAGAATTGAGAGCAGAGGTACTATTGAGGGAGAAAGTGTCTGCTGAAGCAGGGGGTGGCAGGTTCTTTGCTGCTCTGCATCCCATTCAGTGAGTTACCAGTAATGCTATTCTGATTCTCTGGCATCATATTTGCCTTTCTGCTGTTAGTACCAGTAAAAATGACTACATGTGGTGCCCAGAATCACCCTGTGGAAGAAAGATGGAATCGAGCATTAAAAAAGATGGTGGGATGGGGGAAGAAAAAAGAAGAGGTGAGCTACTTTTCTCCTAATACCTTTTGCAGTAGAAAAGATGCAGCATGAGTAGAAAGAACTTAATTAAAAAAAAAAAAAAAAAAAAATCTGCAGATTGTGTTGAAAGAGACGATGAGCTAAAAGAAAGGGTTCAACTAAAGTAGGTTCCAGACCCAATCTTGCTGCCTTGCAGACACCAAAACCTCTCTAGTGGTCATTGGGATTTTTCTGTGCCAAGAAATTGCAAATTCAAAGACTAATTTGAGGAATTTTGGATTGATACTTTTTTGAAAACAGGTTTATATTAGTAAGCTTCTGATGAAAAACAGAGAGAAGTGTTATGCAGTTGCTGCAGGTCTCTGTGGGTTTTTTTTCTCCATCCACCTCAGGATATTCTGATATGCTTTCCAAATATCCAACACCAAGAGCATTGCCAGTAAACAGGAAGCCAGCAGAGGACACCTATAGTGCTTTTTCATTACTTTTTTTTTTTTCCTCTTGTTAGCAGTCAAATATTGGAAATCCTGGAGCATATTGTTTCTGAAATTCTYATTAATAAGCCACACTATAAATATGAGTATGCTGCTTTATAAATACTGCTTTTCTAAATTCTCTGTGGACAATAAATACAAAAGTCAATTCCCTGGAAACTATCAGAATTAAGAAACTGTAATGTAATAGTGGTGTCTGTCCCCTTAGCTACTTTTTTTTTCAAGCATTTCATGATCAAGTCAATGTTGCTTCTTCCTTTCCACCCATTATTCTCTCTTCATCCCACTGGCAAAGCCAACAGAAGGATGCATTGTCAGTGGCATTTGTGCTGAGAAATAAAGTTATCTCACTCCCAGTAACACTCCCAGTGATGCTAATGATAGCCAAATGTTGTTGCTAACATAAAGCTGGGAAAAATGTATTCATGGTGGGAATCAGTTAGTGATGTCCCCGCTGCATTGTAARGTAATATCCAGTGCAAAGGTTGTACAAGATGACTGGGGCAGCTGTGATTGTTTTGCCTGATACTTGTCGGCATGGAATAGTGCTGTTTGCACTTGTCAGCATTAGTATGATCTATTCAGATTATTTTAGCAATGTGGCCTATAAAAGTGTAGAAGTCAACTACCAGCTTAGCTTTTAAGGCTACTATTTTTTAAAGTTTTAAATCGGTGGTTTGCAGGCTGCTCAGGTAAAAAGTCCAATCCTGCAATTAAGGCGCAGTTACTCACTAACCAGAGTGACTAAGAGAGGGCTTTTGTGATATTTATTCAAACRAGTTCATTTCTATTGAAAACAATGCACAAAAATAGCTACCATGGGGTTCCTCCATTTGCGATATATGTTAAGAACTAGAGAGGAGATGGTAACAAGTCAAACAGTCAGGTTTAATAGACCAAGTTTTGCAGACGACAAGGAGTGTGAATGGTCGTTGTCTATCTCAGAGACAGCAAGTCCTTACAAAACATGTCTCCACCATGCAACCTCTAGAGAATAGTTAGGTCAGTCTATTTGAATCTCTGAACATCCGAATTTTGTTTCCAAAATACAGCTAGTGAAATCCTCCCAGTCTGTCAATTTTCTTTCTTACAGCTGTTTCTTGCTGGCATAGAAACCGCTGAGTTGACTGAAGTGCGAGTTAAGAGTGACACCAAGTGGTTAAGCAGTTTATTCCTATGCGATTTTTTCGAAATATTTTTCTGCTTTATCTTTGATTTTGAAGCATTACCCTTGKTTTTTTTCTTCTAAACAGTCCTGATTATATCACTGAATATTTTTTCCTTTAAATGCACACACACAAGCTCTCACTTGTTTTACAAGCAAACATCATCCCCAGATTTATGCTCTGATTCTTTCTGTCCATATAATATTATTTGCAYAAAATTTCTTTTCTCCAGAATAAGGCAATTTCTGGGTTTTAATGAGGTAGTGTTGAGAAAGATGTGGCACTGTTCTCAAAGAGAAATAGGAAAGCAGCAACGGCACTACAATTCTTTGACTGTAGAACAATAAAAAGAATCAGCAGCAAAATGTGCTTTTCGTTAAGGAATCTTCAGGGCAGAGAAAATCTAGTCATGCTTCTTTCTCCTACACTTCTTTTTAAATGGTAGGTATCTAGTAGCAAGCTATTCCCCTGTTTTCTTCCTCACCAGAGCTCTATGAAGGACAGGTGTGAAGTAGCCCACTTACAACACTGAGGAGAAAACCAAAATTAATAGAACCCTTGAATTAGAGCCTACTGCCAGAAAGCTCTTTAAATTATGGTTTCATTCATATAATCAGCAAAATAACAGGCTCTGATCATAGTTGTCGCCTCCCTTATCAATCAGTAAATTATTCTTGCTAGCCTTATGAACAGCCTTTTTTCTCAAATTAGGTAATCATTGTTCTTCCAGAAAGAAAAGATCTACTAGCCTGAAGTGTTGCTTTCTGTGGCAAGTAGGACGACTAAGTTGAAGCAGACTTTCTTACCAAGTATCCGATTATCCTAGCCAAAACGTATAGTCTACTGAAGTCCAGTACTTTCATTTTTGTGGTCAAAAACACAAAGGAAAGGGTATCAGTATTAAAGAACACTCAGACAAATGCCAGACAGAAAAAGCATRTGCCTATCCAGAAGACAAGCCTAACAAGGGAGCACTGGAGAGAATAACAGTGGAGATTACAGAATGAATGTTAGTTTGAATAAGAGTCACTGGAAAGCCTCTGAGTTAATGGCCAGTCCTGCTATCCACAGGGAAAATAGTGGTTGTGTAATTGCTTGCATTAAAAATGATGCCAAAGATGGATCAGTTAAAGATCTGTGAATAATGAAATAATTACTTAGGTCAATCTGCTATGCTTTCTAAAAATATCATCTTTAAATAACTAGTATTTTCAAAAAATGGCAACTATTTTAACTGCAGACATGAAATTGTTTCCATGAGTGAATTTTGGCATAGATAGTAAGCTCTCTGCTGTTCATGTAGGACAAGTGTATTTGTGCCACTCAGTTGGAAGGTGACAATGTTTTTAGATGGTGCCCTTGTGATCTCGGTAATTATCACTTCCCTTGCCAGGGTAACAAACTAGTAGAGCAAAATACAGTTTGCCAATAGAATTGTGAGAATTCAAGTAATTCAACTGCTACTGCAGAAACAGCTGATGTGTCAGGATGGAGTGAGAAAAAACTGCAAGGGGGATCACACTGTGTTTTGTGGAAAAGTAAGAGCAGGATCATCATAAACGGACTATARCCTTTTTATATGAATGTCTCCAGTTGATGCTCTAGTTGATTTCAAAATTTTAACATAGAGATTTTTTTTCGAGTTTCAGTAAACACTGTGTTTGGGCATTGCTGTTATATTTTTGTTTCATTCGAATCAGAAGCTGCTAATAGCGAGTTCTGCAAATTTGCAGGTAAAAAATTAGTATGTCTTCAGTCTATGTATGTGTTTTATACAGGAAGTGTGAAGCTCTTCATTAATGTTCCTTGCATGCCAATTACCTGGCGTTGCTTTGGCAACCTCTTCTTCATGTATTCCATTTATCCATTTATCCGCTTAATGGCTCAGCAACCATTGTCTTTGTGTGATATCAGTATCAGTCCAATATTATAAGACACAAAATAAAGTTTATTGGTAATAGTCGCTTTCATGATCTTTTTTTTTCCAGTTATAACTAGAACTGGTTTTGTAGATGGGTTTTTTTCCATGCACTTTTGAGTTTTACATGCAAAGTAAAAATTCTGGCCATAAGGCATTGGTTGTCATTGTCAGCTACCTCCCCACCTGCAATAGACCACTGCATAAATGTGTTTTCTTCAGTTGTGACTTTGCATAGTGTACCATATGTAACCTTATGTTTTGGAGCATCAGGTGACTGTTTTAAGTATCAAGTGCCAATGGCAAATACATAGCCATTTCTGGCCATGCCTCTCAATGCTCACCATTTAGAGAAGCAGCAGTTGTTTTAGTGCCAGAGTTGCCTGATTTCCATAAAGATTTGTGCTCTCTCATTGTGAGTGTTGAAAGTTACTTAATAAGAAATCTCCAAAGACTGCAAAAAGAGCTGCTTATGCTATAAAAGGAATTCCATATGGCTTCACATTTCCCACATTAAAAGTTGTTTTGCTATTCCTCATTCATGCTTTAGCAAGTTGAGAGCTATGTTACCATCTTCCTTTGCAAAAGGGCATCAGATATAGCACAGGGAATAAACTAAACGCAAGAAAAAGATTGTTGTCAATCAGTGGCAAACTAGGACTGTCCCAAATCTTTCATTTGAAATCTCTATCTCATAGACCTGAGGGCCAGCATGGGAGATTGTATCAGGAGGTATTTTCAGATGATGCTGTTTATCTCAATTTGCAATAGGAAGTAGATTTTTGTGTATTTATTCATAGRCCAAGTTCTTCAGCAGTTCATGCCTGCAAACATCAACAGAGTTCCAAGACCCCAAGCAGTAGCCATTGGAAGATAAGTACTAAATTTATTTCAGGGTGTTGTAAGCATAGAACAACATGAAAATAACATTTTTCCAAGATGGAGAGTCAGGAAGGAGAGCATACTTGTGTTTCGTTTGTTGTAGTGCAGATTTAAGTCCCACAGGAAAAAACATTACCTTCACTTTCAAGATCCAGGCAGGTTTTGTGACATATGAGGTACCATATGGGATACTGCTGAATCGTGGGACTCAATTTAGCTCCTGGTAAAGCTGTTTTATCTAAGAGATATTTTAAATTGTTTTCATACAGTTTGCAGAAGTTAATAAAATATCATATGAAACAGTCTCCGAATCCATCAAAAGCATTTTGAATCTCTCTTCTACTGACAGAAGAAAAGACTGAGAGTTGTTTAATATTCACTGGCCTCCTTTGAGGTGCCAATCAAATCAGCTGTAACACAGTGACCATGAAATTTTACAGTATTATTAAGAACACTTTAGAACTGTCACTTTTTTTAATGCCTTATGTGTTAAAAAAAAAAAAAAAAGTCCAACCAAATGTATATTTCCGGTAAGCTCTTCATTGACCCCAGCAAAATGGATATCATGCATGACAATTGTAACAATTTTTGTGTCTGGTACTAGAGTAGTGGAGCACCAGACTTTCAAGGAAATCTCAGAAAATATTTTATAGTTTGTGCTTTCAAAAGCCATGAGCAGGACCAATTTTTCCAGCAAGAATTAAAAGTCAATATGGTCAATGTTAGCTGAAGGTAAGTTATGTGAGTTCTTGGCTCTTATATTTTCAAGGAATCTCTGTAGGTCCTATTTGTATAGTACTGGTAGAGCTGTTTTTTGAGACTCTGAGTACATCCTTGGGTATGCTCTTACTGAACTGAGAAAAAGTTGCCCTTAAAGCCTACTGTAGGCAAATAGCAATAACAAGTGGTCTCTCACTCTGTAGCTAAGAGTTATGAGCTAGTCTTTGGGTTAAGTAGCTGGATCAAGCTAAGCTACCATTTGTTGTTTTAGGATTTTGCAAGATAGTTATCCTGTTCATTGTCAAGAAAATATCCTTTTGCTTAGTGAAAACATAGTCTCATCTTTTCTGTACTTATATATTCTGTCTTAAGGCAGGCATCATCAGAGATGCTAAACCTCAACTACAGGAAGCCCCTATTTGCCTTAGTTCTTCTTTCTCTTTATTTTAAACTATTTGTTGAGGTGTTCAAAGGTTTTTATAGACTTATCTGTTAGAGTCATTACCATAATCTTAATGGAGAATTATACAATACAAAGGAAAAACAATCTATCCTTTCTGTACCAATACAATACTATAATCGCTCTCCCAGGATAAGTAAACTCTTAGTGTTTCATAGAAATTCCGTATCTACCAATTTAGAACACCTTTAAGGGAAATGTTTTAAGGAACCTAAAATCATCTGAGCATATAGGTGCCTGCTGGCAATTGCATATCATCGATAATTAAAATAAAACCTAAATTTGTATCTCTTAATGATATACAATTGATATATGACACGAGACTAAATTCTCAATTAGGCATTCTTATCTAATTAATGTGAAATAGCCAAAGTGCCTTCTCTAAGTATGCCATTGGTAGTCTAGCTGCTTTTCCCAACTCTCACCAAGCTGTATTCACCACCTCAGGTATGGTGTAAGGGTTAAGCCAGAATGACTCCTTATTATTGCATATTACTAATTGACAAGACATAAATGACTATTCATTATTTTTCAATGTGGTGATTATGCATGAGGTCTTAGCAAATCGTTTAATGAAATCATCRTGCTGTGCATGTTAACATTAGAACAGTACCCTACTCACAAGGGGGAGAGAGGAAAAGAAAAAGAATCATTAATGAAGGACTGAAAACTGAAAATATTAACTCCTTTTTCTACCAGAATTAAACTGCCTTGTTTAAGAAAACAGGAGAATCCAAGCCAATTTTTTTCCAGGTTTTCTCCTTCGTCACCACACTAAGAAGTATTACTGATCAACACAGTCTTGCCACCTCTACAAGTGGATGCTGTATGTTTTCTCATGCTTCTTAGATTCTTACACATTTCAAGGCTTGAAAATCAGCGATATCTCTGTGCATGGGCCACTTTTACTCARATTTCTTAGGGGAAAAATTAATTTTTTTCTGCAGATTGTAATTTTTAAAGAGGAGGAGTTCACCAAATTTTATTTCACCATTTTTCACACATACCAAGTAAGTTATTTTACCCCTGTTTACTTCTGCTTTTATTTGGCAGGACACCCAACAAAGGTGTCCTTTGCATTTTCATAAAAAGAGAGACCGGTTTGATGACTGGCATAAATAGAAAATTGAAAGAACAGGCATTTGAATAAATTCCTGCATCCCAGAATAGAAGAACCGGTCTTAATATGCTTTCAACAACCTCAAACTTTTTCACGGTTATGCTACATCAAGGAAAATCATTGTTCATTGTACTCATAACTCTTCTGTTAATTTTAGTGGAAATGTGAGTGGAAATACTTTGGAAAATCTTGAACTAGTGAGTAGTATTTTCCTCGACTTTGAAACAGTCCTATAAAGTCTTAAAATAATTAAATGTAATTATATAGAAATTGTTCAAATACAGGTCATCATTCTTTCTGTTTGATTTTTGACATTTTAGAAAATAAATCTGTTAYAATTCTTTTAAATGGTGTAGATTGGACCAAAATACCATTAGAAGGTTTATCACTTTATATTAAATTATATATGACTATCTCTACTGAAAATTTGTAACGAAATKTGCAGTAACAGGGTTGTCTTTGTGGTTGAAAAACATTCTGCATTCTGATATATTTTAATGAATACTTCAAAAAACTCAGAGATTAATTTAGATTTGCTGTGACATTCTATAAGTGCTTCATTAGGGTTATGTTTCCTTCAGCATTGGCAGGCATTCTTGAAACTGAGTGAATGGATAAACATTGCACCACTGTTCATCTAAAATCATTTACAACTTCTTATACATTCAGTTAAAGAACAGAAGACATGGCCAATTCAGGGAAGTTGCTTTGGAGAGAGATTAGGGGCAAACATTGTCAAATCAATGCTGGTTTCAGATATCAGAATTAAGAAAAACGCTTTCRTTTTGTCTCATTTCCCACAACTGAGAAACACTTGGTTGCCTACATGTAGCCCAAGAGGTTCTTTCGTCCTGCGTCATTGTTTACTGTCATCAGGCATATGAAGAATTCTTCACAGGGTTCCGTCACTCAGCCTTGATGGCCACAGGGCATATTAAATAGCTACATGATACGCTACAACAGCCTGTTCAAAACTCTGGAGCAAAGGTCTCGTCTCAAAAGTCTTTCACTTTGAGAACTTAAGGACAAGGAGGGAAAGCAAAAAATGTTTTCATAGCATAATATTGATTATGGTTAGATTATATTCTTTTACCTTGAACTCAGTATCTCTAGTCACCACCAACTAAACAGTAGAAATATTTCCAAGTATGGAAAACATGAATATCCATTGCACACCAACAACAAAAAAGTCAGCAGGACCCTCTCAGCAAGTAGGAGTGACAAAAGTGTACCAAACTTTGGGACTTTTAAGGCATGCTATTCAAGACAATTTCAACCCTTTATTTTTTCATATGTGGCCTCAATTATTACACTAAAGCAGTGATGAGATCTGAACAATCAAATTGCTACTGCCTGCAGACTCACTGCTGCAGCTTCCCTTTAGAATAACAGACACAGAAGTGCGTCCCAAGGCAGCTGTAACTCAAAAGTAGGAAGTTTTTCCTCAGCAGCTGCAGAGATCACTAGACCTGCTAACATTGTGACTTTGCAAGTACTTATAAAGGAGGGGGAGCACAGATATATTCAAAGATCATAGACTTTCAGGCACTGAGGACTGGACAGAGTTAGACCACGCTAGCCACTCTAGCAGTAGTAGAAAAGCAAATCAAAGATATGATGCAATAAGAAAAATATTAATACGAGTTGCAGATGAATCGTTTTTGAAGGCATGGACAGGAACAGCAGTGAAGAAAGGGGATGGCTTCTAAGCAACATTATTTCAAGACTTAAAAAAGAGCTGTGCTTTTTTTCTTCAAAATACTAGTGYTTCCACCTCTGTTTTTGCTTCCTCTTCCATTTTGCTGGAGTAAAGAARAGCAAACCTTAGAAATTCAGAGATGGTTTTGCTTGTTGATAGTGTATATATTATTGCAATCACCTATACTTAAGTAAATAACACTTAATTTTTTATTTGTATTTACTCAGTATTTTGTAGTAAGTGAAGTAAAGTATTTTCGGGATCTTCATGGTAATGCTTTGGATTTAATTTTAGGAAGTTAGCTTGTTAGTTTTATGTAACAGCATAAATGCTTTCAGGATTAAGATAGTAGCCTTGCACTTCTATTTTTCCCCACTTTCACTTTGGTTATTAAATTCTTCTTGAGGTGTATACCCAAATTCACTTTGGTTTATTAAATTCTGCTTGAGGTCTATACACTTTTGTGTTCTGTTGCAACTTTACACACAAGAGAAACACCAAGTCTGTATAGTGAACGTTCTCTTGGCATTGTTCCACCTAGTTACTAGCACAACCTCCATAAGCCTGGACGTAAGGTCTTGGTGATAAGACTTAACTGCTTTTTCCCAGTGTTCCATTAGTGGTGGATGATCCCCTGTCATCTTGTAACTCAAGTTCATAGGAAGAGCTTAGACTTAGACTGTTCAGTTAGTATTTTTCTACACAGTCACTAATTTGTGTAAAAACAGCTTTTAAATTTAAGGTGGAATAGCTATTTCTGATTAATTCTTTTTGCAGATTCTTACAATAGAATAATAGTGCTTTTTAATTCARTTCAGAGTCTCTGAGTTCAGAATAAGGCCTTTTGACCTCTAGAATAAGAGTTAACGAGGATTATCTACTCAGGAGTGGTTTCCTCATATGGATGAGCTCCTTAGATTCTTTGCCTGATTAGCTCTTCAGTGTCAATGTACTACTACTGTCTTTCAGCTTCAAATTGCTTCCAATCCAACCAAAACCAACACTGCCACTGCAGTGAGCACATAAACGTTTACTGACATTTTGTCCTGTGCAAGTTTCGTGTTTAAAATAAACCCTTTCCAAAACTTCCTAAAATCTTGGGCCCAATTGAGTGATCATGCAATTTTTTTCTCTCATTCGTTATTTTCTACAATGGCTACTGTATTATATTCATTCTTTCCAGAGAAGTAAATCCATCTCTATACACTGAAGCTGCTTTCAGCAACTGTAGTTTGTGTTTTTCTGATTGATGTTAGCACTATCTCAGAGAGGTTTGACACTTGGGCAACTGATTTCTAAAAGCCTCTACCCTGGGCAGCAGGGTTGTGCATGACTGCTCTAGTGTGACCAGGAACCTCCTACTAAAGGTAACATCCCTCTAAAGGGACCACTCCATCACCTGCCAACTGCTGCAGCATCCTAGCCACACGAGCTCAAAACAAACATCAGTGCTATTTAAAATTGTAGGGTTTTACTAGTTTAAAAAGTCTTTTGTTAGAAATTGAAGAATACTTGTCGTGGAAGGTGTTCTGAACAAGATTGTATTTGAACATCTTTGAGTTTTGGGAGTGTCCGCATTAGATTTTGCATTAGATTACAAAGAGGCAAAATATTTCAGGATCTTTTGGCAGAACACAAAAACATGATATTGTGGACCAAATGAAGTGTTATATTTGAATAATTTTGTTCTAAATATTTTGTCTTTTTTTAAAAAGTCTACTTTAAAATTGAAAATGCTATTTTGAACAAATCTGTATTCAAAATTGAAACATTTCTTGTAAAATTCCCTACTTTCTTTGACTGAAATTATTTGCCAAATTTGCAAATACTTTTAGCTTCCTGAAATGATAATGAGTGACAAATTTCCTGCTCAACACATGTAAAATTGTGCCAATCTCTTTGCCAAATACCTTGAAACTCAGCAGAAAAGACAGATAATTGCACTTCCTGCAAGCTCATCTTTACAATTAATTAGGTAGTAMAGATAGGCGTGACTCCTGGGCCTGAATTAAGGCAGCCAGGGGTTTTTAGCATATTTCAGTACCATGACAGAGATGCCTTCAGGCTTTCCGGCTTTTTTTCATAATTAACAGCTAGAAATATTGTCTTGTTTTCCTATTAACAAATCTGAGATTCTGATGTAATCATGTTACTGGCTGTAGGTGCTGGCTTTGAAGGCTTCGGTATGTTCTGCTTATCTCCTAATCTGGCTCTGACAATAGCCAAGATAACTTATCCAATTACATATTTTGTGCAACTGTCTGGTACAGTTACTTCCATTCTACAAATGAGCAGCAGCATGAAATATATGTGCAATCAGATCAGCTCCTCCCGCTGCCCGGCCTTGTGATATAGCAGCTAAATGGTGGTTTGGTGCTGTATAATAAAGCTGATAATCATATCTGAATACATTCATGCAGAGAGACTGGAAGTGGAAATCAAACTGAAAAGATGGGCCCTGACCAAAGGAAAGTTTCTAAAAGTACAGCTCAGAACTCTTTTTTTCCCCAGTTTTGTACTCCCTTGGCTTGGCAGTTGACAGAAGGAGAGCACAGGGAATTRTTCCTGTCCCTGGGCTTTACCACTTAGTTAACCAGCTGCAGCAGCACTGTTGTGTTTTCCATAACAAAAGAACCACATATTTTTGATCTGGCTTTTATTAACACTGTGAAAGAAACAAAAGTTGAGGTTCCCATGAGGAAGCTCTGCATGTGTGAATGCTGTGAAACGCAGTTGGAACAAAATGGTTCTTGTCTCGGTGGAAGAACAGCTGCTCTTAGAAACTTCAGATTGAAGTTTATGGAATACAAAGAAATCCCAGTTCATAACTACTGCATGTCAGAGTAACTATATTTAAATGAAAGCTTGTTCAACCCTTTCATCCCATAAGCTGGGTGTGCCTTTCACTTTTCTATTTCCAATAAAGGAGGAAGGAGCGACATATGATAAAAAAGACCATCCTTTATTATAGGAACACTTAAAAATGTGAACTAATTACTAGGCTGAAAGCTCCCAAGTCCCTGGCTTAAAACACATAGGGTTCTAATATGTACCTTAAACCGGATACACCCATCCAACCATGCTTCTGTGCACATCAGTCTTTTTCCTTCATTCGGCTGCATATATGGGAGAGAACAACTCCAGCCTGTGTTTCAGTGGCAGTTCTCCAGGTGAGGGGGAAGTGCTGTGGGAAGTGCTCTGAGTTTGTGAATAATAATCCTGTAAGGTGGCAAACTGTGGTTTCCAAAATGGGGAGAGCCAAAAATCTAAGAACCATTTTGAAAGTTTGCTGCCACAGACTTTAGTGAGACCCTGACTGAAKCCAGAGCCACAGGTACGTTTGGATACTCTCATTCTTTGGGCTGAGTATACAGTGTGTCTGTTACACTTCTAAAATCTCCATCTTCCCTTTCCTATGTACACTTGGGAGGGGGGAGGAATGCCCAAAGTTGCATACTGCTGCCTTCCAAAAATAAGAGAGTGACCTGCTTAAAAAAGTGGGATCACAGTGGGGGAGGACTGTTTTTAGTTTAAAAATGAGGTGTAGGTCAAATCTCAAATTCTAAAGCACAGTCCTGAACCACTGTACTAAACAGAAGATAAATGAGAAAATAGGACAAGTGTATGCTCTGTAAAAGACTGCCAATTTGATGAGATGCAACTAATTGCTTTTAACCCTCCAGCAAGCTGAAGAAAATAGCCGCCTCCAAAATTTATGACGTTTCTTCCTTTTCCATGAAGATATCCAACAGAATTGTAACTTACAGGCAATGTTAACATGTAAGTTGCGTTATCTGCACAGCAGGATGCAGTGTTGCTGATAAAGTAAACCTTCCCTAAGACTGATGTGATTTATAAAGAGAGAAAAAAAAGGGGTCAAGATATGAATAAATACTTGGGTGTATCAGAGCTGGAGTAATGGAAAAGGGAGTTTGGATTAAGTGTTCTAGCTGTACAAACAGCATTTCTTTTTTTCTCGTTGAGAAAGAAAGTGTGGAAATGAGTAATTACATTAATGTGCKTGGTGTTGTTCATAAAAGGTCCTGCAAAATTAAACATCTCTGAAGAGTTAAGTATTCTTCCATTAGACAAATTTAACAGGAGAGTAGTGGAAGTATTTTACATTTTTTTCCCTCAACAACATAATAAACAATGTATTAAAACACATCTATGTAAAAGGCCAAGCCTGCTTTAGGCATTTCAGATAGGTTTTAGTAATGGACTTGCTGACTTTTTCCCAAACCTTTTTCTCAGGAAAAGATTTTACTGCCCTCTAAAATCTGCAGAAATTCTGCTGTCAGTGCAAAAAACAGGTGGCCTGCACAAGCTTGGACGCATGTAATCTGAGGCTCCCCAAAGCCTCTCATATCTTTGCACAGTTAATCATCAGGCAGAGTTTGTTCGAAGGCCCTTGGGCTTCTCTAGATGCTGTTTTTAATACCCAAGTAAATGGGATCAGAACAGTATCAAAAAAAGACAAAAAAAAAAAATGCAAATCATTAACAATATATTTAGCCATGATACATGCATACTTGCTTCATGAATACACTCTGTTATCCACCATCACCAGTGTTATTTTGTCCCTAGAGCTGTACTCTTTTAAGGAGGCTGCTCTGAGTTTCTAAAATGCTATTTGGAATATATCRACTGTATTGATGTCTGGCTGATGCCTTCTCGTGCAAAGAAATATACCTTGAATGGGATTTGTTCTGCTCTAGTATCAAGAAAAGCAGACAGAGCTTAGGATGTTTCATGATTCATTCTCTTTCTGCATTTGACTGTACTAATAAACCAACAGTAAAAAAAAAAAAAAGTATAAACTGTAACCTCAATGTCCTCTGCAAATTTTTAATCTCCTCTCTAAGGACATATTCCTATCTACCCTAAATTGTGATTGTAAGTAGGTAAATCAGCCTGTCAGCAAGGCACAAAACAACTATCCCAAATTTCAACACTGAGTTTGGTACCTTAGAAACAAGTCCGCCATTGGAGAATTTACAAAAAGTTAGTGAGAAATGAAGGCCAATATTCCACTGATAAAAGTTACAAGATGGACAGAAACTACAAGGAAACATTGGTTCATCATTTTGTCTTAGGTGAGAGGCAACAGATAACTAATGATTTTATGGAGAGGTCACAGCCAAAGTGCTAAGAGGGAGGAACTTTCCTTTATTTCTGAATTTACCCACACACAAGAAGCTGGATATTTAAAGACAGACACATTTACCAGTTGTCTATATATGTGAAAAATATAATAGATCAAAGAAGAGTGGAATACTAGAAGCTTGACTAAGTAAACCTGCAATGATTTTATAGCAAAGGATTCCAATTTAGCCTGCAAATTATCAAAGTTGCAGAAGAATCATAAAATAAAATTTAGAAACTGTTCAATGTAAATGCTTCTGATAGTATTCTTTTCACACAGCTGCACTATTTAAAAACAATTCTGTAAGAAACTGGGGTCTTTTTTTACATGATTGGAATATTCATAAATCRGTGACTAGTACAACTAAATCTCTTCTTAATGAGATCCTTATAGATTTACAATGGATGTCTCTCAATGGRAGTTGCCATGGTTACAGCACAATTCTGCATGGAGCACACTTTCATCACAAATTGTTACACATTTATATACAAATAGTTTGAACACATTTTTTCAACTTCTTTTGAAATGAGAGCTACAAGGATAGTCTTAAAGGAAAATTCCATATTTGTGCCTGGGCACAGTGATGGTCCAGCTGCACTCAGAGTCATCGGGTAATTCAGGTTGGGGTGGACCTCAGGAGGTCTCTAATCGGACCTTCTGCTCAAAGCAGAGTCAGCTATCAGATAAAACCAAGTTACTTGGGGCTTTATCCAGTTGGATTTTGAAAGCCTCCAAGGTTGGAGACAGCACAACTTTCCTGGGCAACAGCCCTGTGTGCAAGAGGTGGTACTGCTGCTTTGAAAACTCTTCCTCTTTCTTTCCTGTGGCTGGGGTAGAAAGCACTTTTGTACAACCTGTCTTAGGAGAAAGACCTTACTGACTTATAGTCAGTCAGCTTTGCACTCCAAGCAACAAGCCTCTCCCTTTCCACTTTCTGCTGTCTTGCTCACAGTATGGAATACAACCAGCAGAACCCTTGCTCTGGTCGCCTTTCCTGTAGCAGTGCTCAAAGGTAATTTCAAAAGTCTCCTTGTGAAAAGACAAATGTCCTCTGAGTGGCCAGTTGTCCTGCTGAGGAGGTGTTATTAAAACAATTTTTTTCTGTTTTACTCTGCTGCATTTTATTGCTCTGGCTGAATCAGAGTGTGCCACACTTACTGAACAGAATGGTAACTCCTGTGTAATCTCATGTCACAAAATGCCTAGTGTTAAAGAGATCATCTTGCTTGTCAATGTGGGTAATGGATGATTTGTCAATGTTTAAGATAAAATTCAACACTTAAACACCCATCTATCTATTTTTATTAAACAGTCCTCATGGTTGTCAGTGTCTGGGCAAGTCTTTTTTTATAAGGTCATGTTAAAGTACTGAGGATTCGTTTAGGTGAAGGCTTCATGCTGTAATTTGGGGTTGAAATAGGAAATTTCATAAAGCAAAATTTTGCTTTATGATTCAAAGGAGAAATTGAAACCAAGCTAAAAAGAAGGGAAAAGGCAGGATATCATTGGTTAGGAAGTATTAAGCTGGCAACTCTTATGCAATGCTTTCATTAACCGATTGCAGTACTCTGGGAAAATATTTTGTTTGACTTTTGCTTGGTGAATTCAACCACCAGCAAACCACAAGGAATGGAGTCACTCAATAATTTTTTATTATGCCTATCTGCAATGTACTGGCTCTTCAGGTAGCCAGAGCACAGGTTTGCTGGGTTGCTATTGGAAATATGGAAGGCTTAAGGGGGATCTCTGATGCTGTGATGTGACTACAGGTGCTGTGGCGGGTATAGAGTGGTAAAATTTATTGGAGGGGAGAAGTGTTTTTCAAAAACAGTAAGAGAAGGTCATTGCATTTACAAATTATATGATGGTCTTACATTTCTTCAGAGTCATTTTGCTAGAAGCAAGCCACAAAACTCGTTCGTCCTTCACCCTTTCATGATATCCTTAACTCCTGTAATGGATTTCTCCATTTGTATGGGCTCAGACATAGTTGTTTAGAATATTATTTCTGACACAGATCTGCAACTCTGAAAATGAGGGAGAACTATTTCTTTTGAGCAGATTGATAAATTCAGAAATAAACCAGCTTTTTTAATAACTTTGCCTGTGATTCTCATGTGACTAACTTGTCTCAAGGCTTCTTGGCATGGTTTAGGAGACAGCACAATCTTTTTTCTTCTTCTCCTTCTCTCCCTTACTAGTCCCTGAGAAGTAACATAAATTAGAAAAACCTGCAGGAGGCCTAGGTTCTTCTCTGAATCTGAAATAAATTTTCAACATATGTTTCTTCATGGTTTAGTTGCAAGTACAGTCTCAGAGGCAAGAAAGAAAGCTAAGTTTCTAAACATATTGACATGTAATGGAAATCAGGCCCCAAGTGCTGTCTGTACCTATTCCTAAATCTCCCTGTTGAAATTTTTGCCTATTTACAAATATGTCTACATCCAAACACTTGGACATTTAATGCAAAGTTGTCTCACAGTAGTGCTGTGAGGAATCCAGATCTTATTAAAGTGCTTGGAATCTGACKTATCTCTGTTGAAAACTAAGTTTCTCTTAAGTCTAAGTTTTGTTCCTCTTTGGGGTTTGAGGTTTTTAAAAATAATTATTGAAACAATTCTACAAACAAAGTCTGCTTATCACTTACTGCAAGTCCAGCAAAAACCTTCACTGTGTGAAACGTGTTGTTTTATATGTGTGTGTCTACACAGCATGCACAGATCTTTTCTCATACTCATCAAAAAAGAAACATTGACTTTGTTGTTTGATACGCAGGGTTTTCAAAATACGCTCTGGTCAGCTCTRCAAATGACCATTTAAAAATAAAACTCTAAGCTTATTTAATGATCTCACTGCTGAACCTATCATTCATTGGCACTGTTTCCACTACTTTAATGTCTTTCAGAATCTTCCAGTAGAGAAGAGAGTATTTCAGTAGAGTTATTTTCTTTATCTTTCAGCAATTGAAAAAATCTAATCGCTACTAAAAATCTTCTGGGCTTTTATTAAGTTAGCTCTGATTTATGTAATTTGCCATAAAATTCATTAAAGACTTCATTAATTTTTCACCAATCTGTAACAGTCTTATCACTGCTGTTTTTATTAGCTGAGATATAATTAACTAGGTTTGACTTTTTAAATTTGGGGGCAAGTCATTTACCTGCCCTGTCACCACTTYTATAATAATTACATTTTGCTTTGTCAGATGTGAAATGGTTCTCTTCTTATCCATCAGTTCCAGTGATTAGGACCCCGTATTTCAGACCAAGTGCTTGTACTGACATTTTGATCTCAGCAGTTTATGTTCTCGTTAGCTGACTGAATTTTCAATCTTTCCCCTTTCCAAAAGAATCATGGCTTTTGATACTTGCAACGCTAAAAAGACAAAGAAAATTCCCATTGACCTGCAGCTCAACCATGAACCCTGAATGGATTGATGTCGACCTGGAATTCACTTGGTATTTGTCCATCTGCCTTCCCTAGAGCTCAGTGGCCCTTCCATAGAACAAGGAAATATGAAAACTCTGCAGAGGAATGTTGCATGTCAGACCACAACTCAGGGCAGTGATTAAAAGCRTTTTGTAGAATAGGATTCTTTAACAATTTATGTACTCTGGTAAAACTTTTCTACTCCCTAATGCACCATCATCTGTGCTATAACATCACTCATTTGCATTTGACTTCAAATCTCTACCAGTGATCTCCAAAGAGACTGTCATTCCACCACTGTTGGGTGTATGGACGCATTAATGACCTAGCAGATCAGCTGGACCATTCTGTTATGGACCAATGCCTACCGATTCTAATAGGCCATGTCTCAATGAATGATAAGCCATATACTTTCTTATAAATATGTAGGAGGTAAATAATAAGGATAAGTAGGTATTAAAGGCAATGTTGGGAGATGAAGTGGGAGAGGAGGGAAAAAGTGACAGTTCTCTGGTTTACCTCAAACCAAAGGTTATTGACCTTTTTCCTTTCAATAATCTAAAAACRGCTACAAGAAATGAATAATAAATGTATTTTCAAAGGAAAAATTAAGCCAGTACCCATTCTCTTTTTCTTTCAGAACTGGCACTTCATAGTCATTTCCTCTCGTACTAATTYGTAGTAATTAGAGAAGAAACACGATCTTGCAAGAGAAACCCTGTTTTATTCAGAATTGTTGTTACAGTTTCAAATTTTCTTCCTTTGCCTCCTTCCATTTGTACTCATCCTTGATAGAGTAAAATAGCTGTGTAAAAGGTATCAACGCTATTTGTATGATAACTCTGAGCCTTCTGCCATTGCAATATTTGGAGCCCTTTGTGCCAAAGGAATGTTTCAATGCAGAAAGCAGAGCAATATACTTGGCAGGCACAGAGGCTGTTTGGCACATTCAGGTGAACTCTGTTAGAGACACAGTGACCTGACAAATATGTGAATTGTCTCTAATACCTTAAGTTCAGTGGTTTTAATCCCTACCTTTGTGAGGATTTTGACAAACCATTCATTTGAAGGACTTCTGGGATGCACAGGTGACTCCGGTTCACATAGTGATTTTAAAGCTATGTCACTTGTGTTTACTTTTTAATACTAAAGAGAAGGCATGCAGAGAGGCTGAGAAGGACCCTTTGCACACATTCTGAAACTCTGCTTTGAAGCAGGAATATGTTCTGACATTTAACTGAGAGTTAACTCTGAGAGTTTAACTGAGGGTATATCCTTTAAATTTAAACTTTATTTAGTCGCAAAAGARTGAAAGCATCTCAGTTAACCATACTTCTGACTTTTCCCTCTCGACAGATGGGAAACTGTTAATATAGCTTATTTCTAATTCTCATGATTGTTACAAATAGTGCTTTCCTCCTGCACAACATTTTGATCTGAAGAGCTAGAACAGTCTGTGTCAGCATGGGAAACAGAATCGCCATCCTGCATCCACATCTTCTGATCATAGTCTCTGGAGATTATATGCTCCAAAATGCAAAAGCTGCTAGTAGCTACTCATAATTTCCAGCAGATGAAAACTAAATTAGACTTGATTGAATGGCGAAATTAAAATGCCTTGTTCTATTTAGGGTTCTTGATTAATTTTTTTAAAACTATTGTTCCAATCTTCAGGTTTTTTCCAAATTAGCAATATTTCCTCTTCAAATTGCTCCTAAGAGGTAGGCCCTGTATCTGCACCAAGCAACATTAACTCCAATGGGAACAGGAGCTTGCTCACATAGAATTCACAGCTTTGACAACAAAGATTTAACCTTCTGATAGCATACATGTCAGATAAATTAACTTGCCTGCAAGGAAACTGCAGGACTAGGATTTCTTATTGTATACTTCAAACTTTGAATTCACAAAGATGAAAAGAAAACAAACGGAGAGAAAAACTAAACAAATTACTTCCAAGAAACACAGGAGAGAAGGAAGTGGGTATTTTGTCTGTTATTTCGTGACTTTTTTATAATTTGAAAGTAAAACAATAACATTATTGTGTTAAATTCTTAATGGCAAAAATGAAAGAAAATCTGTCAGTCTGCAATGGAAAAAAAAGCAATCTCAGCTTTGCAATTGAAAGATAATTGAATTCTTTTCACATAAACACAATTTTAGGAAGATTTATTTGCAATTCCCTTTGAGACTGATTGGAGTTCCAAGGGCTGAGCACCTCTGAGATCAGAATTTAAAAGCTTTTTAATAGCCAGCATCTTTCAGGAYAGGGAATGCTGAGAGCCTGAAAAGCTGGAGAGAGCTGCCTGTGCTGTGTGTCAGTTTGCAAAGACATTCTCCAAGGCTCAGAACAGACACGAAAGCCACGGGGGAGGAAACATCCCTACTGATTCAGCAGCGCTGCTCTTTGTTCTCTTTCTGATTTATGTGTGCAGCTCTGCATCATTCTACCCACCGCGCAGCTGCGGTTTATCTTTTTTGATGGCTGTAACAGGGCCTATCATTGTAGCAGCTGACCAGATGTAGGTGAGGTTCTTTAACAGCAACTAGTCCTTTCTGATGCACTTGGCTGCGTGCCTGTGACTCCTGCTGCTTCTTTTTCCAAATACTTTGCAAGATCCAAGGCAGTTGCTACCCACTGTTCTCCTCCCAGCTTCTGCTGTCACTGGGCTCACGCTGTCTCATGCCATCCAGTCCAGGGAGATTTGTTGCTCTTTGCTACCCGTAACTACCCCATCATTGCTATCTTAATCCGCTGCTTCCATCTGCTACATCTATACTTGAAAAGCCCTCTTCCCACTCTACACCTTCAAAAAGATACTCCTCGCTATCACTGTTGTTGAAAATAGAGGCATGCACAGTCCGAATTTGCACTTGTCAGCAAACTCTAGCTTGGTTATTCTTCCTTTTATTTTTCTTTTCCTCAAGTGGGTATTGTGCAGGTAGAGATTTGAGAGTGACCTGAGCAAGTTTGTGTTGGAGGCTTTTCCCTGTCCTGCAACCTGGTCTAGTGAAAGTTGTCCAGGCCCATGGCAGGGGGATTGGACTAGATGATCTTTAAAGGTCCCTTCCAGCCCAAACCATTCTGTGATTCTGTAATTAATCTGTTATTTCAGCCTTACACTTACATTCTGTCTTGCACACAGAATGACAATTCACCTGTTTTCACTCAGGCACACCCACATACAGACAAAAATTCCTTTAGGGAATACCAAAAACTTACAGACTCTTTTGAAACAAGATATATAAAGTGTGGTCTTTAGTGGGAGCAGCTGGTATGTTATTCACTCTAGCTGCTGGCTTAACAGTAACAGGTTCTTTCTCCAACAAACACTTCTCTTCATTYTCATGAAATTTTTGCTTAGCCTTCTTCAATAGCCTTATGAATATTTTAAACTGTCTTCTACCAGCAGTACTCCTCCTACATATTATTTCCCCTAAGATCAGTTCTCAATTTACGTGCTACTCATTTGGCAAATGTCTTGCTCAGAACAATCATGCACTCTATAATTCAGATAAGCATTTGAAGAGGTATAAGCTTTGAACGTGTGCACAAGTATCCTGTGAATCAAGATGCAGTAAAGTAAGGGAACAAAGACCTRTCCTGTACACACATGTAGATATTTCTCAGTATCTTCTATATTGCCTATGTTTTAAATGTGTTTTGTGCTGGGACATAAGAGCAGAATAGCATGGGGCAAACTGCGGTGTGAATTTGTAACAGTTAGCTACTCCCTGGTAAATATCAGTGCATGAGAATACCCAGTAAAATGTAATTTAGACATTTATCATGTGGSACTCTCCGAAAATATATTCCATTGAAGCAAACATGTTGTGTGCTATTTTTTCTCTTCTAGTAGAATTCTGTGTCACTCAACTTTACAGTCAATTCTCGTTGCCTGTTAACAGTAGCAGTCTGTAGTATGTCTTATTACACCATCTTTCACTGGAGGATCTTAGAACTTAGTTATGCTATATAGCACCCAAGAGAGAGAGTTAAGAAATATATTCTCACARGAATCTCTTCAACCATCATGAAAAGTGTATGTTCTGTAAGAAGGAGTTGCAAAATATACAAAACAAGGCACAGCAGTATGCATAATGGTTTCCAACAACATGAAAAGGAAAAATAATGTGGAAGTGAAGCTAATACTATCAATCTCATTTTTTTCAAATGAATCCGGGAGAATTTTTATGCATTCCTTTAAAGGCAATAAATTACATCATGTTGTCATCAGACTAATGTTTTTAATACAGGAGCAAAATTTGCAAAATTAAAATCAATGAAAAATTGGTGAAGCCACCATTTTAATTGAATTTCAACACAGTGCATTATACATTCATTGTCTGACATACAAAGGCAGTTGTTTTATTACTATTAGTCTCATAAGCATTTCTGATATTGTGTGCACTTTTTGTATATTTAAACCCATTGTTAGATGTGAAAGCACTAGATTTCACTTAATGTATAGGGAGAAAAGGAGCTTACATGTTACTGCCAAACCTACCTAGAAACAGCAGCACTAATATATTTTTTAAAATAGGGTGAAAGATAGAGGGGGCCTTCAGGCTGGTAGTAAAGGCATTTTTGTAGTCAATGTACTTTTAATGAAAACATCTGTCAATAGGTCTCAATTGGTCACTAATTCTGGACTTGTCACTAATTCTCTTGGGTTTTGATTAATCTGCTCCCTATTGTTTTGGATGATACATATTCATTCCTTATAATTCAGAAATAACTACTTAGCCCAGAATTTTTAGTTATTAAAATTAACATTTTGTTAATGTTTTCTTATTCCTTATTTCAGTCCATAATATCGAAATACAGTTAAAGYGTTAGCACTAGCAATTTAAAACAGCTTTATGTTGTGATTTTTTTTTTTTTTTTTAATCGGTGATTTTTAGTCTTTATGTAAGGTGTTAAGTCTAGGAGACAGGCAGGTTTTGTTGCTCTGGTTCAGTGTCTGGAGAAGTAGTGTTAGTATGTTCCCACYGCCAGCTCAATGCGTTTCTTTCCACTGTGAGTGGCAGAGAGACGTAATGCTCCAATTTACATACTGTGTTTAGACAGCAGTCAGATAAAGGGTCTGATATAGAGGGTCTGTTCTCTAATACTTGATCAGTCAGTAAAACCCTCAGGCTTTGATGATTTCGAGTTACTAATTTATGACAGGGATACTGAGGGAAGGCAGTTTGTTGAGATTAGAAGAAGAAAAAACAACCCTGCCACATTTTGGAGGACAAACAGGATATGGAGCCCTGATCTTAGTAGAGTTGTTTGGAAGGAACAACAAAACTTATTTATATAAACATGATAACAGATGAGTTGCCAACTGGCCTTAAGAAAGTCTGATGAAGAGCTGGCAAAACACTTGGACTACAGAGTGGGAGGTAGCTGGGAGTACAGGATAAGTGGAGGTAATAAAGGGAGAGCAAGTCTTTTTGTCTGTATGTTCTGTCATCAGAATCTGGGTTGTGTTTCTTCTCCCATCCTTACGYTGTCTTCTGGATATAGAGTTGAAAAGATTACTTGGATTTCCTGTAAGAATTCCAAATTCTACCTCCCTTCTGCAAAGACTGCATTTTACAAGGCAATTTTGGTATTAGAGAGAATGAACTGAATTTTGGGCTTTGTTTTTTTTAATTCTAATTGAAGAGAAACAGAATATCAATATTTTTCATATGATGCGTTCTGCAAAATGCTGAGGTGGCTATTTTAAGTACTGTATATTTTAGCAAGACTGTCTTTCATTTCAATTCAGGGTAAAAATAGGATACAGTCATTTAAATGCATTGTGTGACACACATTTTAACATCTAGTGCATTATTTGTTGAATAGCAAGTAAAAGAGTAACTGAGTTTTCTGAAGGTATTGCAGAAATAAAAAATATCAAGAACATATAAAAAATAAGCTATATTTTGTGCTTCTGATTCATTAATATTTTGACACTTGGTGCTGTGCTCCCTAAGTGGTTCCTTAACTTTTCCTGAGTAAACCAATGATGAAATTCTGTGGACAGAACTCAAGATTACAAGATTCTTTTTAAGCTAATGAACTGATGCAACTTTCAAATATTTTGGGGAGTATTTTGCATGTTGCATATACACATATGTCTGAGTTTACTCAGGTCCTGTAGTCCTGAAATATTCATATCATGCAGAAACTTGTCTGAATATAAATGTCATCAAAATCTGGTGCATTCAAATAACAGCTTCTCAACTGAATGTTATTTCTGTAAAGAGCTACATCAAAACTCAGGTCTAAACACATCTAATCTTAGTTTAGACCCAGACCTAAACTTCACAGCGGAGACCAATCTGCCCTATTCTTAGTGTATGTTAGTCTTAGTGGATCAATCTCAAATCTGCAAGAAAAATGGATGATATTTTTAAGTAAATATTAATCATATGTCTGTAATACTACCCAGTGCTGTTGATTTTGAGAGCCTTTCTTTAAATTTTAATTAAAAAATCCCATTTTAAAATTCTGCCCTGTGATCAAATTGCTTCTCTGACTGAGMTGTGTTTGAATAATCAATCTGTTGTATTCAGTTCTTGGAGGGTATAATTCGTGGCTTTCAAAAGTAATTTTTCCTCAAAWATTATGTAAATCCCTGTACAGACCTGCCGTAAATCCAAATCAACTGGGATTCTGTTAGATTTATTTTTCAAATGTCTTCTCTTTGTTCTTCACAGCTGAAATGAGAAATATTTCTATTTTCTAGTGTGCCAGAATAATCTGGCTTTTGTGTCCTCTAAGASGGAACCTACTTCCAACATGTGAACCTCTCTCTGATCATGTAAACAGGAAGAGGTGCAATGCTCAGTTCAAGTTACCAAAATACGAATGAAAAGACATTTTTWGAATTGTTTTTACTAGAATATATAATTCTTATAGTTGCTACATGCACACACATATGGAAATAGTGAGCCAGTGAAACAGAGCAGAGGTGTGATGTATTTACATATAACAGGTCTTTACTGTTCTCTTCCCACAGCTATATTTCTTTGGGTTTTAATCTAGTGTCTTAAGCCCCTAAGCAATCTCAAGCAGCCAACAATTAAAGCTCTGTAAAAAATGTTTCCATTTCCCCTAAGTATGGAATTTCCCCTAATCTTGCATATGTTAGCTTAGTGGGTGGCTTGCTCTCGGTGTGTTTTTAGAGCTACACCTGAAAAGAATGGCGATTGATTCGTAAGGAACAAAGCGACTTGTGGAAAAAAGTGGCAACAGAAATGTCATTTTCTCTGTTTCCCCGTAACTGAAATCCAGAGCCCAGTTTCAGTTCAAGGCAGTGGGAACTGAAATGTCATAGTAGCTGTAAACTCATCTGCTCCATCCCCATTTCAAGCCTGCCTTCCCTGCCGGTCTGGCTGCCCTTCTCTGTCCCTGGTCCCTGTTCAAATCTTCTCTTGTTTAACACTTCACCCAAGTTCCTAACCAGCTTCCCTGTGCTTYTGCAGGACCTTGAGATCTGATCACTTCCCTCCAAATTTTTCTCTGTTCTTTTTCTCTTGCCTCCTCATATGCCTGGACATTGCACATAAACACTGAAGTAAAATCACCATTATTTACTTAGAGAATACATGGCAGTGCAGCTTACTGCTCATCAGCACCAGCACAACTATGCAAGACTCACTCACAGAAGATAGAAGCAGGCTGCCATTTTTCCTTTGCTAAAGGTTAAATGAGCAGGTATCCTGGAAAAATTCTTGGGCCAGTTCTGAATTTCACCATGACACTCAGTCTTATAGGAAATGCAGCTCAAGATAGGAAGTACAGCTCCTTGACATTCTGTTGATGTAATGCACTGCAGAATTCTGCCAGAGCGCTATGAAAAGAAATAGTAGGTTGCTTTTTATAAAGCAGGCTATGAAAAGAAGATACAGCAGATTATTCCAGCTATACAGCAGAACCTGGATTTAAATTAAACAGTGACAAGCTGCATTCATTTCTTAAACTCATGACAATTATTTAACAACGTTTGTGCTCTGGTCGGATAAATCATGGAAAGCAATGGTCTGTCACAAAGGTAGTCCATGATTAACATTGAATAACTGCTTTACCAAGCACCTCTTGCTACTCCTAAGATAACAGAAGTAGCTGCTTACTCTCCATTATACAATTATCAGATTCTAACCCCTTTATAGACCTAGCTTTAGGCCTTTCCCCATCCATAGCTATGCCTCTAATTGAGTTTAYTTAGGAAGTGAATTATGCAGTTGTCAGTAGCAAAACTGACAGACTCATTTTTCTACTTCTCAAACAGCGAGCCATGCAAACAGCCATAATATCTGGCAGAATCTTGCTATTTGTCTGTCAGCTCAACATTTTTTCTTCATTGTCTGTCCAAAATACCTTCTATCTCTAAAATAATTTACAGGTTTCTGAGGCTTCCTGAAAGGTAGGAGAGTCTGTAAAGATGCTGTCAATGTGGTGTTCAACAACACAAACTGGTCTAGTTACTGTATTAGTCTGCAATTTTTTTAAAAAGGAACCTTATTTACCTAAAGCAGTCCACCCAGAATCTAACAGGACTTGGAGCTGCTATTCTGTCTCAGTTCCGTTCAGAGAAAYGGTGTAAGCAAATCAGAGGAAGACAAGTACTCCTCCCTTTGAAGCCAATGTTGAACCTGGAGATRGAGATAGAAAATGCAATTTTGTCATTGACTCAGGTTGATGTAATGCAGATCCAAAAGGCAGTTCCTGGTCTCAGGGAGCTTTCAGGTGAAATAGCAAGAGGGAGCAGATAAGTACAATGCAGCAACAATATCTTAGAGGAACAATATAGAAAGAACTAGCATGGTTTAGACATGGCTCTGAATCAAGGGAGGTGCTTGGTTAATTGTGTGATTGATACAGAGGATGGTGATATSTTTGCAGCAATGCTAATGGGTAGAGAGTCTTGCCAGGCCCTTTTCTKGCCTTGCAAAGAGGAGAATTGAGGTAACTCAACCTACAGTCCAACACAGGCTAGCAGTGATTTCCATGTTTAGTCTGCCTCTGGATGGGCAGAGAGCTGCAGCCCACTGGGAGGATGTCCAAAAAGTGGCCATTAAAAGAAATCTGGGGTTTTTTTTCAATTTAAAAAAAAAAAAAAAAAAAAAAAGGTTGAAAGTCAGACATGACATAAGTCATCTTTCAGATCCAGATACCCCCATGCATCATCGACAGCACAGCCCAGAACTGATAAAGACCCTGCAGTGAAGAAAACCTTTAGGTAATGACTCAGAAGGTGACAGACTGAGAGTGAGGCATGATGTGATACACAGAATGAGAGGAGAAAGAGGTGATCCTCTTTCCAGCCCTCTG
Source organism: Oceanodroma leucorhoa (assembly GCA_030449065.1). NCBI lineage: Eukaryota > Metazoa > Chordata > Aves > Procellariiformes > Oceanodroma > Oceanodroma leucorhoa. Next base: position 21,568,194 of record JASVER010000003.1, on the reverse strand, counting down.
AACAAGGCCGCACTCCTACAGATGTATTGAACTGTCACTGTGAAAGGCATTGTTCTTCTTCAGGGTGGAAAGATCTTTTAATTTACCAGTATTATCACTTCAGATTTGTACTGCCAGGGTTAAATCACTTATGTGCCTCAGATGGAAGTTTACAAATAAAGCCCAGTGGATGAAGGAGCAGGCATACATTTCCTAGAAATACCTGTATAATAAAAAGTAAGCCTATCACTGACACTTTCAAGCTCTTGAATGCTTGCTGTTGCTACCTCATATTCCAGTAAAGCTGAGGGGGAGGATGAGAAGTGCTGTAAGTGGCTGTATATCACTGATGCTGAGATGATAACATTGTGTCTGAATGGGGGAGCAACTCAGATTTTAGTACCAGCGCATTTGACATGGAGCATTTTATCCACTGAGACTAAATAAAGAGTTTGACCCTCAGGCTCACAAAAGAGGAAGTCTTCCTCTGGATGAAAGCTTACTTATTGCAGTACAGGCCCAAGTTCTGCTCTGTTCAGCAAAAATCGTGTTTCGGTCTGCATTAACTTCCAGCAGGTGCTTATATTTTTTGCTTGTATTGCAAAAGTGTAAAAACAATGTGAATTTCGATACGTACTTCATTGCTTTCCTGAATGGTGTCATAATGCCATTAAATAAAGCTGGTTTTCACCAGTACTTCAGCTTCTCTGAGATTAGTTTCACAATATTTCATAATTGAGTTAAAAAACATTTCCACAGAGTAATGATATAACACAAAATYTTCTGTTCATCTAATCTCCTGATCATTTGTAAGTATGACTGGCACTCCTAACACTTGCCAGAATAATAATAACCTTTGTTTCTTGGGACATTTTTAGTACCTAAAATGAGAAATCTCAGCTTCTGAAGAGTTTTAGAAACATTTTTTTTCTTACAAACTTTTAGAAACAACACAGCAAAAAGGGCTGGTATTTTTATATTGTGTGTGTGTCTTTCTGAGTGCCAATGGCCGTTTATCTGACTAACCATGAATGGTAATTAATCACACCAATATTTTCGTTGTAATATCATCTGCTGATTAGAAAATTCCAAGTGGCTTTCCTGGGCAAGATAAATTTATAAATATAAAAATCCCAGAAATTACAAAGCATAATTGCTCCAGAGACTGAGCTTTTCCAAATCTGCTTATTCCTATGACTGTAATTAATAATAATGGTAATAGATATGGTGCCCTTGTCATTGAAGTACATTATTTCTTAAAGTTCAGTGTATCTAAAATATTTCTTCAGATTCAGTACATGAAAGTACTGCTTCTAATGAGGCAGAGAATAACTAACAAACTATTGCAGTTCATTTTATTTAAACAATGCCTTAGCTTAGAATTAGCATATATTTCTTCTAGACAGCTAAATGAGATTACCTCAATATAAATAAAATCAGAATTTAGTCATACACAAAACCATGAAAAAGTAAAAGTTTGTTACCTAGGGTATTACTTGTTTTTATTTCATGTCACTGAACTATGCAGGCATCCAAGAGCACTCAAGTGTGATCATTAAGCACATAAGTAGTACTGAATATCAGTGACTTGGGAGAATCAGAGAGAAATATGACCTTCAGAGATACAGAAAATTTGCATAAACCAATAGTTTGTACAAGATTTTTTGTGTTACAGAACCCCAGCAAACTGCAGATCTAGATATGTTTTTATTATGTAGCGATCAACATTGAAAATTCCATTATCAGAGCTTTGTGGTGGATAAGGCATGATCAGAATATGCTGTCTCTATTGTCTGTATTAATGTCATCTTTCCATTTGCTGATAATACTAAAACCTTTTCTGATTAGGACATTAGGCAGATTTGACTTAGAAAATATACATACACTCTGATATGCACGACATTGTTGAAGGTGCTTTTTCCTCCTTAAGTTTAAAATGTGTTTTTCCCCAGTAAATTCCCTGTGGTATATACATTTTTGTTTAAATCATGTAGCTGCTTTTCTTCTCTGAGGCAAAATTGCTAGGCAATTGCTTTTTGTTTTAATTTCCTTTTGGATAAAACTTTAATCTACATCTGCTAGAGGCACAAGAAGCTGTAAGTGGGATCACTGGTGGAAAATTCTTTTGGAATGATTTTTTTCCAGAATAAAATTAAAGTTTGGAGATTTCTTATACAAGAAGAGGCACCCTACTGCAGCATATCTTCCTCTTGTTGCTTTATACAAGCATATCAAAGTAATATTCCTTTAACTTTGTTTTCTGTGTATATAGACTTTCAAGACACACCAAAAGTCAACATCATTTTTTAACTCAATTTTCCAGTGATAACAAGTACTGCATCATTCTTATTTTGACGAGTCTAGTAACTAATGCAGATGAACCTCAGACTTTTGTCAGTTAGAGAAAAATACAGATAGCTCAAATCTTTCCTCTTTGAGCAGAAAACGCTGGGAAAGCCAGCTATTGTTGGATATGGCGCTCTGTAAAGAGCAGCAATGAAGRGACAACAGCAAAGCACAAGGAAAGAGTATCACCTTAAAATACCATTGGCAAGCTGAAATTTATTAGAACCCTATTGAAGAACATGACTGAATTTGAACAGAAAAAGAGAACTGGTGGTAGAAAATTAACATAAACACAGTTAAGTCCCTGTACCAGAGGTATGTGGCCTCTGTTCACATAAGAAATGTGCTGTCTGGAGATCTTTTTCGCTGCATCTAAATATCCACAGCAGTGGCTGCTAAAATGTCACCTTCTTTCTGCAGAGCACCAGAAGATTGTCCTTTCTTATCAGACTCTAATTTGGCAACAGAGATGCACCCACATGACTTTTAGGCTTGATTATCGCAATTCATTATAGCTAGGAATGAAGCCATTTGCCTTGAGACAGCTCCAGTTATGCCAACCCACCCATTCGGCAACCAGAGCAGCCAGCTCCCCGCTATCGACTTTCCACCRACTTCTCTGCCCTGGCTCCCTGCAGAATACACAATCCAGTTCCAGGGTCTGATCCTTCCCAATGGGTGTGGGCTGCCTAATCAGAAACCATCGCTGAACCTGGCGCTGACTGGTGCCTGTGTTGGCACCAGTTGCTGCACATTGGATGTGCCTGGAGATGGAGCTGACCTCTCCCTTATAGATGGGCTCTCTCCACCTATTTTCTAAGCCAGCTGCTGCGTACTTTGCCGACTCAAACCACCCACTGAAATGAGGATGTTTTGCATGCACTCAAAATGAGCAGGATCCCAATCTCTTCTTCTGAAGAATATTTAGTTAATTAAGATGCTGAAACAGAACTGAGGCATTTATAGTTATTATCTAAATTATTATTATATGTCAAATTTTTATCTGAAAATAGTATGTTATGTTATTGGGCTTCATAAAAGAATGTGCAAGGGCTGCTTGCCACTGTTATTATACAAACATAGATTCTGTGATTAGAGACTCATGAGGTTGAACTCCCACAGGATGGACCAAAAGTCTCTGACAACAGCTAGTGGCAGATGTCTAGACAAAGAGCATTGGAACTGGGTAAGCATACAGGGACGATTTCCTTGATATTCCTTCCCAATTTCCCACAGTCTTTTCCTTAGGAACTTCCTGAAGGGATTGCCCATGTTTTTGTGTTTAATAGACTTTTGGTATATTATATATGAGTTATATATATGTTCTAGAAAATGGTTATGAACAGACATTCTCCTTGCCAAAGACGTGACAGGAATAGGCATAATCATGAGACTACATTAGTCTTGTAAAAACAAAAATCGAAGGGTCATCTAGTCCACAGCAAGCCAAACAGAGATCAAAACTTCAATTTATTTTCTTCATTCTGCAGTCTACATATGTTAGCTATCTTAAGGAATGGAAGCTCTCTGAAAACTTTCAAATTCTCTTCTAGGAAGAAACAGCAGCAAGTATATTGGTCCTGGTTACACACACAGTCCAGCCATGCTGAAGCCASAGCAAGACCAAGGTAAGCATTGCATACAGATACAGCAAACCCCATTGTGTTAGTAATTAAGGGAGAATTTCAGTCATAATTCTATCACTTATCTTTATATTCCCCATATACAGATATCCTCTCTATATATATTGCTGAAAATAGGAATGTAGCATGGCTGTACTAGGTCACACCAAAGGTGATTTCTCTTCTGTCTGTGATGCCAAGGGAAGAATGTAGGAATAGGTAGAGTGTATGTATATGTACAACTAGTATTTCCCAGCCTGCAGTCATTTGCCTGGGGCATTTCGAGATTAGCGTAGTTTTGGCAAATGTTTTCCACTTCTAGAGTTCTCCTTTTTGAGATGCAGGCAGTGGAAGAGTACCTTCATTCAGTTTGCCTTTCTGACTGTTACTGAGCACTAAGTTGTCTTTTTCATACAACTGTCGTAACACCAAGATATCCGAGTCATAATGTTCAGCTTGGAACTCATGATTTCATGCATGATTGCCGTGCATTATTTACTTAATTTATTTATATTCAATTTCACCTGCCATTTTATTTGCCCGGTCACTTAATCCTGTAAGGTTCTTTTGCAATTCTGGCTGKTTTTTTGCAAATTATGAATCTCAGAACAGATAGGAAGTATTGTATGGACACTGAAAATGAAAAAAAAAAGCCATAGTAGAATGCCATACAATGAAAAAAAAGTGTATTTGCATTTTTGGAATAAATTAAGATCATGTAAGAGCACAAAAAAATCAACAGATTTTGACTGATTTATTCTAAAAAAAGAAGACAGTTAATGCAGCATTACAAGAGGAGTAGATGTGATCCACTATGTTTGGATCAGCTTCTTTTTAAGCAGTACCACAAATAGTTAAGTAAGAATCTGGTAAGAAAGACGATATTCTAATCACATTATAGGAAGAAGTACTGGAAATCTGGTGAATGTCCTGTCCCATTTTACTCATTCCACAGCCATTGAGCTTTAGATGGTTTATCTCCAAACCTTCAGAGATTCTTCTATTACTAATTTTCATACTGGTTATAGAGGAAATAAGCTTTAATATTTTAAACCCAACCTTTTAATATCCCAAACAATTGTAGAAAACAAGTAAAGGACAAACAATGGGATCTTTTTTAAAGATATTATTGAATTTTAGCAGGTAGTACACTGTAAATAACTCCTTGGAAATGCAGCCATTAAAGGCAACTCCCTATCACAAAGCTTGGACAACCAGTTCTAGGAATATTGCTTGCTTTTCACTGTGTAATTGGCATTTCTCGGAGCAAGGATTTTGAATCAGTGACCAAGTAGAAATGTTACTGTGACACCAACCTCCTCAGCTRCCTAAATGTAGCTCAGGTGCTCAAGTGAAATGTGAGTTATCGCTCTCCTTTGATTGGATAGGTATTATAGCACACAAAAAAGTTAAAGGTCTCTTCTGCTGTTTGGCCCAATTTCAGTGATTGCTGGGCCAGCTCTAGTGCAGCCTCCTGGCAAAGTCTTGCGCAGCTTATTCCCAAAGTGTCCTGTATTGAGGCTATAATAACCAAAGGCTAGGCTAGGCTTGAGCTTAAAGGATAAGACTGCAGCCATAGAAAAGCAGCTGTTCCATCGTTGTCTTCCTCAGTGGCTCACATGGAAAGGAAAAGGGTGTGCGATGTTGACTGCGATAACAATAGTCCTTAAAAGGAAAGCTGAAAAATGTCAAGCGTGACTGTAAAGTAGCTAGAGAAAATCAAAGTGCATTTTAAAACATTAAAACATGCATACTTACGTGGTTGGCTGGGTTTCCTGCTGAATGCTTTGTAGAGATACTGGGCAACAAGATTTCCTGGTTTATCATAATACCTGGTGTAATTTATCCGGTTACCACCTATGTTATTAGTGCTAGAAGCAGGATTGAATCTGCTTTAAATCCATACTAGAAATCAATATCCAGAAGACTTTTCAAGGCTAGAATATGTTGTGGTTGTAAAGCAAACAAAGGAGCAGCAGCGTGAATGACAGCTTTACTGAAACATTAGGCTTCACCTAAGGCAAAAATCATGTATAAGTGGAATAAAATTGCCAGTAATGATCTTGGTCATTAATGTTTAATTATGCATTTCATTATGTAAAGTTCCTATTGTAAAGGAGTTCATTAGTAACAATTAGAGTGCCTCTCTTCTAATTTATATGCACCTGTTCCTAATTACGATGGTATTGAAATCAATACTGAAAAATGGTTACGTACTTTACTTTCTACATAATGTGCTGTATATAACTAGGATTACAACACCTTCAATGAGCTCTGCTGACATTGGATATACCTCCTGCTGTTAACTATACGGTTATTAGCTGAAGATAAAGTTAACATCTGCTAAAATATGTTCCTCTTTGTTCTAAAATGAGCTCAAATCATATCTTCCTCTAAAATCCAAGTTTCATAGTGAAGGTAGAAGTTATCTGAATGAGTATTAAATTGATTTTGTAAGCCATTTTAAAATAATCTTTTCTGTTTTCTAGCATTTTTAACTTCTCCATTCTAGAGTCTCTGTCACTATTATATACCACTTGCTATATACAGTATACATAGTATAACTGTTAAGACAACTTTCATAGCATCCATTACCATATGGTGTCCTGACAGAAATAGTTGCTAGGGATAGTAACTATGTGCCAACAGCAAGAAAGCTAGCCTCAAACATTTCATGTGAGATGACAGACTAAAATCCCATTATCAATTAACTGCTCACACATGCCAGTTCGACTCTAAAAATAATTCTTATTCTTTGTAATTTTTCATACATAGCCAGACATCCTATATAGAAAGTCCAATTTCTATAATATTTAACTTTAAATAGGTAATGGTGCTTTCTCATGTAATTAATGAAAATTTTTCTTGATATGTATCAGTCGTCATGTTTAAGAAGCAGCCCTTCAACAAGTAAGCAATCCTTAAAATAGAAACCCTTTTAACTTCAGCAAAGCATCAGTGAGGTTATAGAGCTGTGCCCTAAAATTGCTCAGGCCCAGCAGCAAACACAGGATTAGAATGAGAACCCTCCCAAGTTGTCTCTTCCTCTAGCATTTTGGTTTTGAAACCATATAGCCCACTGAGATTTCAAACGCGTTGCTACTTAAAGCCATTAAAGCTAAGAAATGGTTTGTGGTAAATTAAACCTCAAGCATACCGGGCACCTGTAGGAAGCCAGGCGTGGCTTTCTAGATTGTATCTGATTCCTCAACTGTCGGGCRGGTATTAGGCACGCTCCAGGCAAAATGTGGCTTTAGGTGTCCTTCCAGGTACCAGACCTGTTCTGGTTTAGTCTCAGGTGTACTTGTGTCAGACCAACCACGCTGCCTTTCTCTTTCTTTCTTYCCTGGCCATCCTCTCACTTATTCAAGCTACAGCAGCATTAGTGCAATGGGTCTATGTGATGAATGGTTTTTAAACCACTTAAATYTCCATGTGGTCACTCATGTTCTAAGCAAAAGGATTTTGACAGATGCTCTCTTGCACTTGTCCCAAAATTCACAGTATCCTCTTTCCGTGTGAAAGCAAAAACATGGAAAGTGAGGAAATATCATAGCACCAATATGGTAGCAGGATGTATTAGCAATAGTCCATGCAGCCTTTCTAGCACTAAAAAGAAAACTGACCTATGATACACTAATACACAGAAATAACAGAATTAACCTATTTTTCACAGGAACCCACATGAAAGTTCATTCCTAGTTATGACTTGGAGGTATGATATGCYCATAATAAACTATAGCATCTTTTTTACATGAGAATGGAGTTCTCAGACACGTTGTCTTACACAAATTAAAGTTTTTTCAGTGCATCCTGTGCTAGACGTACTAAACATTTGCTGGTATCTCAAGACAATGCCACAAATTTTGCCTGTGAGATTCACAAGAAGGTGAAAGAGGGTGAAACTGTCTTCATAATATGAGTCTAGCAGGAGGAACCTTCAAAGAAAAACTGACTGATGCAGCAAATATACAAAAAGCATAAGAACAAAGCAATACTCTCGATTGTGGGGAAGTTAGGATTTGGATCTGAACACTTCAGACTCAAGTAAACACTAATAAACCGAATTAGTATTGGCAAACAACAGCCAGGGCTTGCTTCTAGTGCAAATTCAAAGCTATTCTTTAGGGGTTTTTTTCTGAAATATGATTTATAGATGCTACATCTGCAAGCCATATCTTAATTGCATTGTTCTGATGGTCTGGTTTTAATGCACATTTTCAAACATGAAGCTGACAACCCAATAGCGCTGTTTTAAAATGTTTATTTAAATTATTGKTTTGCATCCATTTCTTTAATGTTTTTTGTATTTAAAATAGCCATTCAAATGAACAGTCCTGAAAGATCACTTTGTTCAGAAGGACAATATCAACACTGCAAAAGTGTCCGCAATATAATTACATTGTCAATGTATTTTAAATTATGCAGATAATTACAGTTTATCTTCCCAGAAAAATACTCTAGACAAAAATAATTGTCAGATGTAATCACAGAATCTACTCAATTCTCTTGCTCAAATGTGGCAAATGTTGTTTTAGGGCTTGGTTTAGTGCTTGTGGAAGACTAAGGAAGAGAAGCGAGTAACATCCTTGCACTGGACAAGTATTCCTACTTTTATCCTCCAGTTCACTAGAGACTGGTTGTTTCTATTTCTGGGCCTTTCCTGTGTAAACTGCTAGCTATATTGAACTGTGTAGCAATTTTCTGACATGCACAAATTATGTATCAGTCTCCCTTTCTCTTTGTACAGAACCTCAGCTTTGTGATGCAGTACAAGGCTTTTGTCTGGTTTGGGATCAATCACTGAGACTCTGCTGCTGTAAAGTGGCTGGAATTGTTCATTAATCTTCCAGTCCAATAGTTTTGTCTTTCATGAAGTAAAATTTATTTCCTTATCTGAGCTTGTGAAGAACTGGAATGTGCACCTTTCTTGATTCATAGCTCAGGATAGGCAGTAATGGAGAAGCTATGAAAGCAGCAGCTTTTAGGACACCAGAAATGGCAGTTTTAGGTGCAAAAGTCTGATATTTACTCATGGGTGGACTCCATATTGCAGAGTAACTAGATAGCACTTTGAAAATAGGAGAGTAGTTTTACTTCTGTCATGACAGAAAGTCTCTTCACTCATAAATGGATATTTAAATTTTGGGAAATGAGATCCTTGGGGAGCATTAGCTTTTTCACAGATTTGGTTTATTTATTCTCTGCTGGAGAGCTTCATGACAGTTTATATAGTACAACAAATCTCTTCAGTTGCAAAAGAGATAAATTTATTCCACTGTGTTTTAATCAGCTGGGAAAATTAGAAGAAACTTTGAGTTTATCTACTGAGCAATTTCCAGCTTCTTTTTCAAGGACCAGCAGACCCGGGAATAGACAGCATTTCCATCAGAATCTTACCTATTTTCTGGCCGGATGGGAGCAAGGAGCATGGGAAATCTSGTTAATATCCTGTGGTGTTTTTTACCAACTCCATGGTAACTGACCTTTCAAATACTTCTCCAAACCTTTTGAGATTCTTCTGTCAGTAATATTAATACAGGTGATAGCTGTACCTAATATCCCTTTGGGCCACTACAAAACGGAGTCAAATATTGGTTCTCCTCTCTGATTTAACTTAAGTTCTGTGACAGTCTCCTACCTAGAAAGTAACATTTGAGGATCTATATTGCTTCCCATTCCTTTCCGATGTAGTCTGGGAGTGGCTGTATAATCCTTGCATAGCCACCAACACAAATTCTTGAATCAAAGCCAGAAAAAGAGGGTCTGTATTACTTTGAATTTAGTCTAGACTTTAACCTTTTATGCACCATCTACCTCATCCACTTTGCAGTAAAAATGCAAATTATTTAAGCCTAGAGTATAATTAGTGTTCCAGACCTAGATCCCAGTTCTACATGGCTGCTCTTTGACTATGTTCTTATTTCATCCATTTTCTTTCCACCGAGAAGATACTCAAAGCACTGCATTAATGTTGTGTGGACAGAAAAGAAACAGAGATAAATCAGCTAGGTATACCACAATTATTCTCTGGTCTGCAGAATAGTTGCCTTGATAGCCATTTTTCTTACTGTTTGCTCCTACTTTCAGAACTGTCTGCATTAATCATGAAGCTGTGCATCTAGCTATTACTATAGCAGGGCATAAGCTCTGCTAAAGTAAAGTAACAATCACTGTCTGTGCGAAGATCATGTTCTCTATGGGTTCTACCCACATGGTTAATTAGAAGAAGCAATAAGGAGTGTATTTGCATCTGTATTGCATCAATAACCAGAGCAGGGAACTTGTATCACTAATGACAAAATATCACACCCACAAAAGGGCAAAAATGTAACACAGACCTTTGATGGTTCTAGATTCTATTCCTCACTCACGTTACATAGTCCTTTATCCCAAATAAATACTTGTGACTACAGAAAGATAAACATTTTACAGAGGTGTTACCCACCAGATGGTGGTATCACTGTTTATGATTGTTTCCAGCAGCTGGAATAATATCTGAAATGTAAGTCAGACACTGGAAAACTAAAAACTTTGAAAGTGTGTTTTACCACAGCTTGGAATCACAGCACTGGAGTCTCTGACCCATGGACACTTGCAGTTTGGGGTCTTCTGACATYGTGGTGGTTCTGTAATTTCTTGTAGCATCAGCAGGACTTAGCTAAGCATTCAAGGGAGGAGCTTGAAATAAATACCCTTCGTGTTCAACACAGCCACAGTATGAAGRTCACCTTAGGAAAAAGGAAATCAATATATGCCAAGAACGAAGGGCCMACACAAAATACAATGTACTATTATCCCAACATACAGTGCTGTACACAGCTTACTGTCAACAAATGCTCAGAAATAACGAAAGGGATGGAGTGAAATCCCTCTTATCATAGCTGTTTGGAAAGCAAAGCAACTGGAAACAAACCCATTCCACCAGGGAGAAGTCTTGATCTCCTATGAAATGACTGACAACTGAGTTGTCTTAGACCAGGGCACAGGAGGGGAACCATAAATAGAGTAAGCTGGTTTTTACATTCCGTAGTTACTTATTTCTTTGARATAAATGCACATCATCTTATTACCATGAGATCTACTATGTGTATATTTTTTATATTATAACCTAATGGTTTGCTAGATGTAGCTTGAAAGATCTGTTAAAATGCCACCACATGCAGAAGACCCAAACAAGACGAGGTTATAACCAGTAGTGCCTTTTTCTGGATTATGTCTCATCTTCATTTACCACATTCTTAACTGACTTTCAAATTGTGGTAGAACCGATTGCAGGCTCGGGTCCCCACAGGACAGATAGGGTAAGCAGCGCATAAGACATGAACTCATTCAGCTCTGCAGGTAGAGAAAGGCTTAAGCAACTGCACCATTCAGAAGGCATTACCCAAATTCCTCTCAGAGGAGAACTGCATGCTAATGAACCGTGCAAAATCTACATGAGATTTCAGAGTGCTAACTGCTCAAAAAATCATGTTTTGGTCATCACTTCTGCAGGGATGAGTGAGATGGGTGCTTTTGGAAGTACTTTTGAACRAGAGAACAGGTCAGTTGATAAAATATGACATTGGCATTTCCCAATTGCTTTGTCAGCTTAATGGAATCAAGACAGAATAAGGTATTAAGTATCATTACTATGGGGCTAAAGTGGAAGACCTTTATTCTACAAATGCCAGCATTAAAAGTCAAGGGAAATCCAACTACCAGTGCAAGGTAAATTCCTGCATGAGAGAAGAAAATCAATGAGCTATGACAGTTGTCTGAAAACCTTATTAGTTCAATGAATCACATTTATATAGACACTAATAATTATAATATAAATAAGGCAGTCAGAATAATGTAAAATAGCCCATCACATAATACTCAGTATGTCAATGTTATTACCATACTGTTACAATTACTGAAGTTTAATAGAGAAATATAAGACACACACAGAAAGTAATTGAGATAAAAGAGCACAGTAAATTGGTATAGTACTGCAGAGAGTGATGAGCCACAGTTATTAATTTCAACAATTACAAACTTACAGAGCAAGTTCTGCTTCTCTTATCCCAATGAATGATAGTGTTAAAGCAAATAGTCCACACTCCTAATATAATTCCCCTACTTCATAAGTCTGGAAGGTTTGTTAAACATCCCACCTGGACTTTCTGCAGTGCTGCGCTGCTTGTGTTTGAGTGTTTATTCCACAGCATGAATTGCAGATGGGGAGATTCACTGAAGTGCTGTAGAATGTCTCTGTACTTTGAAGTGTCTATCCTGAATGTAGCAGACATGTCATCAGCCTGCCTCAAAGCTAAGGACATTCATGGTTCTCAAATGAAATAAACTAATTCTTTTTTGTGTCTCTCTTAACTAAAAGTAACTATCCCTGGAATTCTCTCATGTGGTCCTGCCCTTTTCAGTGGCTTCTTCAGAGGGAAGTAAAGAAAATTGACTGGCTGTCAAGACAGCATTAAGAAAGAAGAAAAAAAAAAAAAAGAAAAAGGAGGAAATAATCCTGTAAGATACAGTAGTGGTCTTGTTACTACATTTCAATGAGAAAAAGCAGGACAGGGGTTTTGCATAACCAAAATAATTGTCATTATAAGGAACAAATCAAATCCAGAAAGATACTAAAAGTCTAGCAAGCAAGTCAACCTGGTAGCACCTTGGCATGATTTACATCAGACATTTTCTGGAGAAGAATTTCCATTGGAGAGGGACAGGGAGAGAGGCTCTGCTTGTGGTTTAAGGAGCAAAGGGCACTGCCTGACTCGGCTGGCTTTGGAAGTCAGCTGAATGAGATTTTATGATTAATCAGAAAATGCACAAAGTGAAGTTCTTATACGGTAGGCTATCCAGCAAAAACCTTGTTGAGCTCCTCCTGTGATAAGCTCCTCCGTGTTGAGCTCACACATCCTGTGAGCTCTCCCACTTGTCCAGATGTCTGTGACTTTTCTAAAAGCCCCATCAAAATTCTCTGGCCTTATTGCACTACTGGTTTGTGAGTAGTTATCTGGTCTTAAAATAGTCTGAAAAATGAGGGTGACCTAATTTTTGACAYACCCACAGCATCCAGCAGTTAATTCTTCTGTTCCCGAAACAATCTTCCCTCCTGCTAGTCGCACATGTGTTCCTTCTGCAGCTTCTTCCTCACGCCACCTTCCTTAATCCCAGAGGGCTGCAGAGGATCCTCAGCCTGACTGCTCCCCAGAGCAGAAAAAAGTGAGAGAAGAGAGCATAAGATTTAGTGTGTCAATTGGGGGCTGAGGAAAAAAAAAAAGATGCAGGTATCCTGAGATGCTTCAATGCTTTTAATCAACAAAATTGTACTGTGAATGAAATACTTTCAAAGAGAGAAGGAAATAATTTTTTAAATGTTTAAAGTAATTAATACTTTGCATAGATATTAATAGGGGGACAGCTAARTCTGGATGAGACTGAAAATACCTGTTCTGAATGTGAATTTTTGCAGGCAATCAGAAGGACAATTAAAAAGGATAATGTGCAAATAAGGAGGTAAGATAGCAGCTTGAAAATTCAATAAAGTAGAGCCTCAAAATATTTTTATTTGTAGAACCCCTTCATTATAATATTTAATAACTTTTACAGCATTCCTAGGATTTACAGTTAGAAATCTTTAGACTCTGGGAAAGATCAGAGGTTTGCGCCTGTTTGACAGTATCACCTAGGAGTCTGAATATAAGGAAAAAATATGTAAAGCTGGGAGAGGAAATTACTGCTGGGACATATGTATGCATTTTCCTGCCACTGTAGGAATGTACAGATTATCAGCTTGGGTCACTTTGTCTCTGGAAGAAATTCAAGAATTCATCCATAGGCCTTATTTTTCCAGATGCTTTTCTTCAAAGGTATTTAAGTGAGCTCTGTCAGCATAAATCTTTCTGTGAAAGAGCAGCATCTGCATCCTATGCCATAGTACACACACCCTTTTTCAGGCTGCTTCATGGAAGATCAGGTGTCATGTCTGATGAGGGGAAGGAGCAGTGTCAATTGCCTGTTGTATGGCTCCTCTGAAAAATTGTTTCCAGGATGAGATATTTCACAAACACCAAAATAACTTCTTGCTGTTGTGAGGAATGTCTTTAAATTTCTCTGTGCCAGCTTAACTAGAATGTGATAGCACTAGTTGCAACTGATGAAGCCAGATCTRTCATATGAAAAACTATAAATACTATTCCAAGTGTATACTTACATCTCTTTCAATACAGACCGATTCCTAGGATTTAGTAGAGTAAAATAAAATRTTGAAATATACTTTATGTTGAAACAAAGTCAAAGTAACAAAAGGCATTACAGTTTCTCAGGTGAGCTATTTCAAGTTTGAGAGCATTTTCAGAATTGCATTTCAGACACAGAGAATCCAAATCTTAACATTTCACACTAGTTCACATCCAAAAGGGATGTAGAAACCTTGAAATGTTTCATATGATGGAAATCCTTTTCCCCCGCTAGTTATATTTTAATCTGTTACTCCTCCCCCTGACCCCCCCCAAGAAAAACCAATAAAAGGAATTCATAATRTTGGTCATTGAGGTATTCATATAAAAATTAAAAAGGAACCTCAGGCTTTTATAATATAATTATGTATGCATTCCCTTTAAAGTCTGATCCAGTATCCACTGACATCAAAGAATAGTCCTCTTTTGGATGAGACTAGTCACTGATGGGATTGGATGATATTAGTCACTGAAATGAAGATGGCTACGTTACCAGACTCTCTGTCCATAGTATGAATCTTAGGTGAAGACCCCATTATTAATTTGTGCTTACATCAAGCTTTACAAATTATCACAGTATTATTCAGTTACTGTGGTATATTTTGACTTAAATGTTCAGATCTCTTCAAAATTCTCTCTCTGTTATTAAGAGCTATATGTAAAAATGCTGTTAGTTCATAATGAGGCTGCAAAATTTATACATAAAAAAGTATTTCTTTTTTGATGAAGCTTAGAGTAAGTTGGAAAAAACAACAAAAATCTGTTTACCCATAAAATTAACACATCGAACTTTATGATTCAAAAGAAAATGTCATAAATACAGAAACTTAAGACACTTGCATAACTCAGACAAGAAATTTCATGTAACCTACTGCCAGTTTTATCAGTGTTGTGTTAAATGATCCTTTCCTGCATTTGCTTCATTAAGCCCTAAATAACATTTGTCTGTCTTTCTGAATTGAAATCATGTTAGCATGACAAACACTAGAAGAGAAATCTGCTGGGTGATTTATGGGAATGATTTATGAGGAAATAGTACAGCAGCTTTTAACAATACCTAATCCTGGAACCTTAGCCATGACCTTCATTAACCTGAAAAATATTGTCAATTATTAAAAAAGATGAACTTCAAATTTTACTTAAAAGCACTAAAAGAAAACCAAAAACAAAACCAAAGAAAAGAAGGTTTGGGAAAAGGAAACAGGAAATCTGCTTATGGGGGAGAAAAAAACAAATTTCGAAACCAGAGTTGAATAATTATTGAAGGCCAAATTCTGGATGCCAAAAACAAGACAAAAACCCCAGATGTGACATGACAGGCAGTTTCCCGGAGGTCATGTCACCGATAGTGCCACTGTGCCTTGTCAGTTGGATAGCCTTCCTCACGGAGCACTGAAGTCAGGAGGCATCAAGTGGCTCAGAAGCATTCTGTCCTGCCGGGTTGCTCCAGCGCCCTGCGGAGCACGGACTCAGATCTCACAGATAATATAGTCCTATTCTTTTATACCAGGGCTGTGGAAGAAGGGGGGTTGAGATAGYACCCATTCAGGAACCTTTTTGAGAGGCACATCAATAAACTGGATAATCCATGGGCAGCTAGAGCTGTTCTTTTATATGGTGGATAGGTATATTGATACAATACAACATTAAGCACAGCTGTGGTCCACAAAGTCTTTGCAGTAAAGAAGGACATTTCTTCTCTTGGAGAAAGGTATTACGTGGATAGTGAGCGTGGTGAGATCACTGGTTATAGTAGTTGTAAGGTCTCCCTCTTACCGCAGGACAAAACCACTCCTTATCATGCTCTGTGCTGACAGCCTCTGCTTCCTTGAGGACTTTGAACAGGAAGCACGTACGTGGCTGCAAATCCAAAGCAGGGCCTCCCCCTCTCCTTTTGGAGAAGGCACAGAACAGATGAGACTGTGGCTGTTTATTCCCTGGCTGTGACAGATTGGCACACTATCATATACTTGCTGTGTTTGGTTATTTTCCTTCTGTCAAAAGAAAGATGTTTCAAAACTCTTGGGAGTAGAGTACAAATGAATCCATRCCCCATATGTTGCTATTTATATTTATATACTCTTACGGCACCCCGCGGACCTGGTTATGGAGCAGGTCCTTGTTCTGTTCAGTTACTCTTCTGCTCATAAACACTTAAGTGCAAACAACTAGATACTGCTCTGTCTGCACTTACATTGCTCATTGTAATTTCACATCAGCTTCTATTCCATATCAATTTTCTGTGCAACATATTATAGTATCTGCTCATGTATTTTGTGCAGACTGTGTAACAAGAAGCTTAATCTAAAACATCTGCAGCAAGACAAGATGATTGCATAAACATTATTTCTTGCAGAGGTTCTGYCTATAAACTACACTGAAGTATGTTTCCACTGCATCAGCACAATCCTACCTTTGCATTTACCTTTTATCATCAAAATGGAGAACAAAGGAAAATAAAATGCAAGGGGAAAAGTCAAATTCCCAGGCACATAATCAGTGTGTTCAGACAGAAACTGACAAAGCTCTGAAAATTACGTCCCTAATCTGTAAACCTGTTCAATAAACTGCATTAAATATCACTGCTGAGTATCTGTTTATGTGCCTAAATTCCCAGTAAGCCATATGGAAAATTACTTTCTAATGTGGAATCGCCAAAGCTTTTTGGTAGCAAAAACTCCACACACATRCTAAACTGTTCCAGAGTAATTCATGTAGTCACCAATTTGCAATTTTCAGAGCCTAATGGATACAGTAAACACTTAAGGGATATCTCAACTTCAGCAGCAGCATAGTGCTCCATCACATTACCCTGCAATAGAAGCAATGCACACAACACAGTCTCATAAAAGACGATATAAATTATCCTTGTAGTTGAGATTTAGCCTTGAATGTTGGTATCCATACCCAAGCAATTTCTCTTCAGTCATGCCCTTTAGTCATTTTCCAAAGGAGAGGAAAGTTGCTCAGTATCCGACATGTTTCAGCTCTAAAGGTACTTATATGCARTCTCATCTGCATATAAAATGTAATAAGGATGCAGCTTGCCATCAACACACAAATAGCTTTTGTCAGCAAACATGCTAATTACAAAACTATGTGTTCCAAGACGTTCCATGTTAGTTCCTTAATGGACTAAGCACATTAGCTGTTTTCTCATTACATCATTTTGGATATGAGAATGAATGCAAGTCCCAACACAGGTTTCAGGCACTAGAGAGTGCAGATTATAAAGATTCACCTAATAGCTGAAAAATTTCACAAACAAAAGAGTCATTTTTACATAGGAAAATGCTCTGAATGGAATATCTGTTAAACACTTAATGCGTGCCCCTTGGAAGCCAGTGGAGCACTTGGATCCTCTCTTACCTTGTAAGATTTTATTAATAAAAATCTAGTCAGTTTGCATGATTTGTAGCCTCCTATTTGATCTTTCTAGTTCAGAATGTTCTTCAGCATCCTCAGTGGAACATAAGCAGAAGAGTTATATATTTGTACTTCTAGATGCTTACAAGGGTTTTTCCCTTTTTTTATGACCTACCAAACTGGAGTAGGATTCAATTAATAAAACATACTCTTAACTCCAACTGGCCTCTAATATGCTAAGTCAGAATATCAGAGCCACTGGCGTAAATGCAAACATGTCAAAACTTGAATGTCTGGTGACAAGTAATTCATTGGCTTGTATAATTTTAACYAAAATAAATTAATTTTGTGGAGGCAATTTCATAAGATTTTTCCAAGCAGACTATAAGAAAAAAACTACCCTGTTTTCTGCTGCTGGAGTAGCAAAAGGAGTAAAAGCAACATTTACCAAAGAGGAGGCAAAGTCAAGGGAAGAAGGCTCATTTTCAAACCTCAAATCTTGGCTCTATGCACRAAAATAAACTAAGGACACAGTACTGTTAGCCACTGGTGAATTCTCTTCTTTGGACTTTAAGCAGTCCAGGGGTTAAGTAACGATAAAAATCCATGGATGATGGGACAGCCTTTGTTTCCCATGGTTATGCAGGAGAAGAAACACAGCCCTACGGTACCGAGCTCAATCTCAACTCACACTGTAATCACCACTCTTGTACGTAGTGCCCAGGCAGACCCTCACTGACAAGGAGAGGTTCCTACATGCACAGGCACCAACATGTCAGCAGATCACAGGTATAATCACTGCGTCTTCAGCAGGGGGAGGAAAGAACTGTGAGAAAAAAACTTGAGGCCAAAAACTGCCTAGAGCCTAAACACTGGCAATGACTTCACTTTTCTATTTAGGACAGAAAGAAAGGTAGGAAGTCCTATTATGTGCAGGGAAGGAAAAAAGTCCTTGAGGCTCATTGGTGAAGTCTATGAATTGAAAAGTACTAATTTAACACGTGGGTAGTAAGTGGAATGATGGCATCTCTTCAAATGAATTCATAAATTAAAAGGTATTTCACATTCTTAAGGGAACATTTTTGTTGGTTATAAAGAAATTAAGAAAACTGAAAACCTCTGAGTAATACATTGTAATTGGATTCACAGGTTATCGCTGAACGCTTGTGTTAAATGAGGAAAATAACATCTACAAAGGTTTTGAGCTTAAAATGAAAACTGTAGCAAGTCATTCTCAAAGACAGTTTAGTTCTTGGCAGCTCCTCTAAGGACACATTGACTGATCTCTGCCCACATAAAAGAAGAGCCTATACTTAGTGCCTTCAATAAATTGAAGCTTTGGATATTCCAAGAGGGTGCAGAGAATATGGGGAAAATGTAGATTTTTTAAAATAGATTTTTTAAAAATGCAAGGTATTTCCTTCTGTACRGTTACTGTGCTCAATACAGTGAAAGCTGGGTGAAATGCACTGCATATGGAATAGAAGTCAGACTAGGTGAGCCCTTCTGACCTTAAAAYGGAGATATAACTTAACTGAGTTTTATGGGACTCAGTTACATAGGCATCTGGCCAAAACGAGTTTTGTGAGAGTATTCCTTTGCATTATAGTTGTGTATTTAATGAGACTTCATACTTTTACTGTGTATTAGTATCTGTATGAAATTACTTTCTTTACCAGGTTGTTTCCCATCTGCTTCTTGTTCCTTTTTGCTTCACATTTCTCTTCCTTCATATCCTTTTCTCCAATTGCTTGTCCTTTTCCACTTTACTGTCCCCAGCTACTTACTTTCTTGCAGTTTTTACTTGCATATCACAATTCATTTCTCTTCCTGTTTCCTTCCATCATCATCATCATCAAATAGATACTGATAATGTGGCATTTTGCTGCTTTGCCTACATTACATAAAAACATATTTTACAGCTGGGAGATTGACACAGGTAATAATCATTTGCTGGTTTGCTAGTGCACCTTTAAAGTATGTGTCACTGCTAAAAGCAGAACAGAGATCTTTTGCGTTACTGGACAAAGCCCTAACTTAAAGAACATTTTTCTTCTTTTTTACAGAACGGAAAGAATCTGTATTACAATTATAAATATAGCATACTCCTTCAGAGATATACGTACCATTTCATAGTGAGAAATCTGATAGAACAGTTTTGGAAGGCCTTTCTCTCATTCCCCATCTCTGCTTTCAAGAGGCAGCCATGTTAGATACTCTGCCGGTGTTCAAGTTAGTCAGTAAGCACGTTGGCACCACTGCTATTAAATGGAAGTTCTTTTACAAAACTACAACACTCCTAAATCCACTCCCACCTTTTTCATACATTAGTTACGTTTCATTTCTGTGGTTTTGTCCTCTGCGTTAACTTGTCATGCCATGCCCCAAATTGTACATCGAACTGGCTTCCAGTGCACTCTCTACAGAGGATGCAGAAGACACAGAAGTGTCTCACAGAACTCACTGATCATGCTGTGATTTATTATGAAATAATGAAGAAACTGATTGGCATTAGTTTCAAAGCTTTGAATTGGGCCCTGTGAGAATGGATGAAATTGGATTGTATGATATTATCAGATTTAAAGAAGAATTCTTTAGCTTTCGGTTATATTACAGAAGATCCTGAAGATACTTAGTTTTAAAAAAAATCAGCCATTCCCCTATTTGGGAAGACAAGAAGAGCAAGGCAACCATTTTACAAAGCTGAACTATTACACTCCTAGCCAGCTTCCTCATCTATTTTGTAGTGAATTAAATAATTGTTTATACATGTGACATTCTCACTACAGGATTAAATTCATAATTATTCATTGTACAATTCAAAGTAGAAACACTCATTGAAAATATGAAGGCACTAATCAAAACTATTTATAAATAATTGGTACTAAAGTCATTTTTCTGTATCAAGAATTTACGAGTGGGAAAAAGGAAACTTTCTAAATTATTTATAACAACACAATTAACTAGTTAATCAAATAATAATTAATTTGCTTCTTCCGTAACTTTTATGCTGAGAATTAAAGTGCATGGATATTAAGCAGGGTCTTGCTTCATGGCAGTCACAGATTTTATAGCACATGAAAAACTGTCTTGTCTTTAAATTAAACTTTAATGGCATCTAACTTTTCACTTGAGCCTGCACAGGATCAACAGGTTTTTTTTTTGTATGCCTCTCTGAAATTCCAAAAAGAAAGACATTTTATTTTGTAAATGAGCATTTATCCATCTTAAAGCAAATGGTTGAGGGTACACCTTGTTCATTAGCACAATTACTGACCTAGCCAGAACTAAATGAACTGCATTTAAACTAATATGCTGTAAACAGCAATGAATAAGGGCACCTAAACAGCAATTTAAATGCATCCATTTTGGTGGAATTAATATTATAAAAGAGAGACTTAGTTCATATTAGAAATCATTTCCTGCCCATCTCAGCATCTTTGTATTATCTCCTGTGCTTATTTACTTTTCATATCATTACCACTGTTGCTTTGCCAGATCTTTTTTTTAATGATAATATCGGTTTCTCTCAGCCAACAATCTTATTTTCCATAATTGCTTCTCATATTAGAAATTTTTGGAAATTAATGGCAATTTGGYACTAGTTGTTGAGGTGATGCTGAGGACTTTCTAGACATTCAGAATTAAAAATACACTTCCAGAAGAGATAGTGGGAARTAGTCCCACTACCAAATGTAGGTTCCTAATTCAGCTGGTGATGCTAACCAACATAAGCCAGCAAGTCCATTCAGGGCACCTCTGAATTCAGTGGAGATAGAAAGGTTCTGTTCACTATTGTCCTCTGTGTGTAATTCAGGCATTCTTTCTCTCTGGTGAGACACTTGTGTGCTGCTCATTAGGGTTGATTCTCAATTTTATTTTCTTTATATCCATATGATGATTCTTTAAAAAATTAGATTTCTTGTAAAAAGTAAAGGACAGTGTTGTTAGAATTGTATAATGCAAAGAGTAAATCAGGATTTCCCAGAATGGCATTCATAACATTTTTGCACTAAGAACTGACTTTTCAGAAAAGAGATCAGTTTAAGGTCAAATAAGATAAGAAATTGTGATTTTACATTTTTATAACTGTTGTACTCAATACTGCCTGTTTTCATACTCTGAACAGTCAGAATTCAGTGATGAATGCAATCACTTTTTTTAGAAGTTTAGCTTAACCTGTTTAGCTTAAGTTTAGCTTAAACCTTACTTTGTGTAAGATGGAAAGATGATCTCTTCATAGTTGGGATGCGACAGATGAGAGTTATACAACTGCCACAAGAGTAATTGCAGATTCGGAAAGCTGATGATGAAAAGACATTGTAGATGTGGATAGTAATCCTACCATCCTCTCAGAGCTGTGCAAGGCTCAGAGTAGCCCTGAAGGTGGACTGGAACACTATATTCATTGTACCTATTTAGCCATSTCTTCTCCTGACCCTCCCCAGATCTCCTCCACCTAGAAATATCCATGAAGGCTGTAGTAGGTATCTGTGCTGGTTTTGGCTGGGGTAGAGTTAATTTTCTTCATAGTAGCTAGTATGGGGCTATGTTTTGGATTTGTGCTGAAMACAGTGTTGATAACACAGGGATGTTTTAGTTCCTGCTGAGCAGGGCTTACACAGAGCCAAGGCCTTKTCTGCTCCTCACCCCACCCCACCAGCGAGCAGACTGGGGGTGCACAAGGAGYTGGGAGGGGACACAGCCGGGACAGCTGACCCCAACTGACCAAAGGGACATCCCACAYCATATGGCATCATGCTCAGCATATAAAGCTGGGGGAAGAAGAAGGAAGGGGGGGGACATTTGGAGTGATGGCGTTTGTCTCCCCAAGTAACCGTTACGCRTGATGGAGCCCTGCTGTCCTGSGGATGGCTGAACACCTGCCCGCTGATGGGAAGTGATGAATGAATTCCTTGKTTTGCTTTGCTTGCRTGCGCAGCTTTTGCTTTGCTTATTAAACTGTCTTTATCTCAGCCCAGGAGTTTTCTCACTTTTACCCTTCCGATTCTCTCCCCCACCCCACTGGAGGGGAGTGAGCGAGCGGCTGKGTGGGGCTGAGTTGCCGGCTGGGGTTAAACCATGACAGTATCTTATTTGTTCTCCTCTGAATGAGGTGCCGATGGGCAAGTTGAAACAACTGAACTAATATGACCAAATATCATTTAATTTTGCATGGCAATGCCTTGRTCTCAGTTCTGTCCTCAGTTACATCTGTATAAAGCCAGAAAAGTTCCACTTACAAGAATCTGACAGAATGCAGAATCTGACTGATTGTTTTTTATATCGAGTTAGGACGAAGTGGCACAAATGTGAAGTTCGAAATCAGTGTCTCCCAACAATCCTTTTCCMACAGTGTTTCCTTACAAACTTACAAAATCAGTATATATACCCTATTGGGTATAAACTAGAGGCTGGGAACACTGAAGGCTTCTGGAATAAAAGATGGTGAAAAAGGTTCAGCAGCTATTTAGAAGCCCTCAGAAACAATACCKACTGAATCAAAATATTATTATGTTATAATACTGACATGTATGGGGCACCAGCTGGGATATGCACCAGTTCATCCTCAGACCCAAACCTCCCTTGAACCCACGTTGTGACTATACTCATGGTCAAATACAGCCTGTAGGCAAGTTTGAGTACCGGCTGCTAAAAATCAACCTATTGCAGCATAGTTTGAGAGGCATGCTGCCCATTATATATTCCATATATTGTCTCTTAYAAGATCCACTGGCCAGTATCAGGAAGAGAAAATATCCCTTCCTGGAGAAGAACTTGGCATTATGTGCCGCACGGCAGACGAGAGTTCTGGGCAACTTCAGTTCAGGCTGCTATTATAGCAATGTGGAGTTGAGGTCCTGAAAAGCAGCTGCTGTACATCTAGTATCAAGGGTATGCAGACTCGTGGTTGGTCCCCGTAATCAATGAAAATGTAGTCTAGGTAGTCCTGAAAATARCCAAGTATGTGTGGGAATACTGAGGCATTAAAACCACCCTTCTTAAATTAAGCTGAAAATTAACTTATATTAGCATAAGATCAATCAGATCAAAATCTAACCCAGAAATTCTCTCTGGGAAGACTTTCCCTATGATTGCACTTCATGTTTAAGTCTGCTGATCTATGCTACAAAAATTGCATAACAGTATTTTGGGACTTTATCAGGTGATCCAAATTTCCTCAGATGTTCATTCTATAAAGTTACTCACATACTTTAGACATCTTGATGAAAAGCCCAAATGCAGAGGCTAGTGTTCTTTGGCTGTCTATAAACGTGGGCAGAGGGTGGGGGCTGTTGTAGGACATGGTTCAGAATAACATCTAAATTAGGTTTAAATGGAGCAGCATGAATATTCCCTCTTCCTTTGTGCCTCCCAAAATTGTAATTTAGATAGCACAGTCCAATGCTTAGGCAGGGCAAARGCAGCCTTATGTTATCCCTCAACTTTCAGGGATGCTCTAGGTACTAAAATGGCACCCCAAATACAGTAGCATAGGCCTAGAGCCATTTATACCAACCTTACGCCGCTTTTGCGTGGACAGGAGGAATCCTGTCCCTTCAGTCCTGAAATCTTTCTGAAGTTTATGTTCTGGAGTTAGTGATCTGAAGAGTTCTGAAACAGCGCAACAGCTTCAGAGTGGTTCAAGGCAGGAACCTCCAGGAGCACAGTCTCACTGCAGAGAACCTGGTAGGGAACTTCCACAGGCTATACGTGACCCTCAGTCCTTTGACAAACAAAAGTGAAGGTCCAACCAGCTCAGCCACAAAACAACTCTGCTGTTCATAATTCGGGGAACAGGAAAATGCTCCACTGACAGCATGTTATAACCTTTGACAAGACAAATCTCTATAATCTCAGTCCTGCTAGTTGCTTCATGTGTTAGACTCCTTGCTAGACTGCACTGGAAGTTTGGTGCTTGGAAAGACAGGGCACTTGCCCTGAAGAACCCTTTGGAGTATGTCAGTGACAATGCTTTTGTAAGCCTGTCTCATTTATTCTTTATTAAGAAAGGGACTAATATATTCCATGGTACTGTGTGGCTTAATTGCTTGTGTCTTTTTTTCCTCTGACTCTTTCAAAATGAAGAATGTTATTTCCATACATCCTCACAGGCTATACACTATTAATGATAATCCAGGCCACAGCCGTATATTTATTTCTGTGCATTATTTCACACTGTCTCTCTGAAGTCTTTACTTTTAAAGTCATTCAGTCTTCTCTTGAAAATGTGAATAAGAGGCCAGCTGATTTGTTCCCAAAGATAATCAAATTCTGCAAGAAGTGTCTGTGCTGCTTTTTATACACTACCCTTGCCTCTAAGGACAGCAGTACTTTTTAAATCTAAGTGTTAAGTCAAAGGCAGGAAGGTGAATCAACTAGGCACTCACAGTAGRATGAGATAACTCAATGCTTTCATACTGTAGGATAGCTGTTTCATGATATTTTGCTTGCAAAGGGAAACAGCAGTTCTGATTAAACACTATTTTATCTRCACTCTTTGTAAGCATAACTCAGTGAAGATGACGGTATGATATGGCTGAGTTTTGAAGGCTTGTGCTTAAAAGACATGTATCTTTAAGGCTAGTACCTTACGTGGATTCTCTCCTAATTAAGAACACCTGTAGAGGCCTGACCAGACCCTGTGGTTCAGCAGCAAAACTGCCGAAGGGCTCTGAAAAGGCAGCAGCTTTGYGTTGTCTTTTAACCTAAATTATAACAGGGTTCAAGCCTGTGCCAAGCAGAGTAAAGCTATATAATTTATGAGCTATGAGGGCAGCTCTGGGCCCCTCTGAGGTGATTTTTATCAGTGCAGTAGCATAAACAGTTCTTCTTTACTTGAACGTTGGGAACAGGGAGCACTGGAAGGCCTGCCGTATAAAGGGGATCCAGCCTGTGTAGTACCTATGTAGCCCACGGATATTCAGGTAAGTGTGTTTGCATTCCTCTTCTTTTTTGAGCCATGGCTGAGGGAGAGGTTATGCTGAGCTCTTCTGCAGCGTGCTAGAGACTGAGCATGGGCTGTATGCTGCATGACTATATGCGGTGCAGTTTGAAGGCAACAATTTGCTTTTTGCTGTTAAAGTTTCAAGCCTGTTAGAGAGGATCTTTTCTACTTCGTTTGATTCATTGTCTGCCTTTGTTTTGGAAGGCTCAGTTGTGCCAAACCTCACCAGTAGTGTAATGGGACTACCCACAGTAGCACAAACTGTACTCAGCTGTAATGATGGGTTTRGGCCCTTGTTTTGTCTGTGTTTTGAAGAAGTCTTATTCCTATGTAAAAGCAGGTGTTATTTAAGGACTGATCCTTGAGTCAAGTCAAGATATAGATAGGCATAAGCAGAACATACAAAGAATTCTTTTATTTGTTTGCTATATATTATTAATGTAGTTGTACACAAACCATAAAAGATGGTTTGTAATAAACTCAAAATGACTGTATAGAACAGAACTCAAYGTATTATATTCTTTTCTGTCAGGGTTTTAGGGGCTTTGGGAGACTTAAATAATAAGCTATTACTGCAGCTGCATGTTCTTTTCAGCAAATACTAGGCAAGAGGTGAGAATAGCCTAAAAATATCAGCTAACTGGAAACTGAACTAAGGCAATGTCCAGTTGACCCACCTCCAGAAACAACAGATAGGCTCCAGGAGCATCTGGCTTCTGTTTCTGTCTCAGAAGGTTGGGTTTTTTGTGGTGGGGGGGTTGGGGGTTTTTTGTTTGTTTTTTTAAACTGTCATTTTGACTCTAATCGTTATAGGAAAAGAAACGCCTTGAAAATCTTAGTGCTTTTTGTGGTTGCATTTATTTCTAGTAGCATTTGCTTCTCCTGCAAATGAAGTTTATAGTCAAGTGAAAACTTTGAAGTCTTGTGGTGTTCAAAAGTGCATCTTTAAGTACATACAGTTAAAAGGCATGTACTTTTATCTGAACAACAGGGTAATCTTGAGAAATCTTTCTTGATACTAGCTGTTACTGGGATATTGATTTTCCTTGGACATCCTGTTCTGAAAATGTACTTCTGGCCTAACTTCTTCATGTAGTCACATAAAATGTGTGGCACATCCACCACTATGAGATATGAGTTCAACCTTTTTTTCCCCAATGCTTGCTTTAGGAGGAGAAGGGAAAATCTGTTTTGAAGTAATAGATCCTGGGCTTTACTCAGTGCTCTCCTTGTTCGAGGTTTTCCAATTTGTTGTGTATCTGATGATGCAAAACAATGGAACCAGTTCTCAGACAGTGTAAGCACAGTGTCACAGTATATCGATGGGCTGTTAAGATGCATAGATGTATAGCTGCACTTACGGCTGCGTTTCTTGAAAGAAGGCTAGCTTGATGCATTATTCCTCCCTCTGTAATGAGTCTCTTTCTGTTTCTCTGTCCATTTCCCACACCACTTCCATCCCCTCCCTGTTGACACTAGAAAGTCAAGAACTTACTTTGCTGTGTCTTTGCAGGTGGGTAAGAACAGTACCACTGACAGATAGGTCTAGACCTGTAAGTGGGATTACATACTTTACTTGAGTCCCATACCAGATGTGAATTCTGAAATGTATATTGAACTCAAGACTTCCTAAAGGCGTACTTATAGTCCATAACATCTTTACCTAGCAAATGTAAGAATGATCTGTTCTCTGTTCTTTACAAGAGCAATACACGCCAATATACTGGAGCCCCAGGGAAGTCCGAGGAAGCCCACCTTATTGAAGCAGGAAGTGGCTCCTTATTCTTGCTACAATAAACAAAGGCTGCATGTTAATTTTGACAGAGCTTGGCTTAGGTGATTTTATAAAAGGCCACTTCGCCAGCTGCTGCTGCTCTGTATTGTGGTAGTCAACTTGTAGCAGCAGTCAGAGCTTTCCAGTGATGTCAATAGTGCCCCAGAAAGTCTGACGATGCCATCTCAGTTAGGAATAGAATTCAGGCAAACTACCAGACCTTAAAACAGCCTTGAAGATCTCCTAACAAGTTTTGGATAACACTCTATGGGAGGTCTGTTTAATTGGGGTATAGATCAAATATTCTTTAAGACAACACTTTGGGACATCAACATCGCTATTGTGTATAGATGTGAAAACCTACTGAAACTTCTGAAAGTTCCACCAAAAAAAAAAAATKATTTCAGTGTAAGGAACCAGTTTTCAAGCAATGTAAATAAGCACAATTCCACTAATTGCAGCCTAGTGCTGGGGATCTACATTCTAGCTTCAGTGGTACACAAGCAAGGTCAGCTAGAACAGGTTGCCCAGGACCATGTCTGGATGGCTTTTAAGTATCTCCACAGCTGGAAACTCCACAAGGTATCTGAACAACCTGTCCCACTGTTTGACCACACTCACATTTGAAAAAAAAATTTAAAAAATGTTCTCTTGTGTTCAGATTTAATTTCCTATTTTTTTAATTTGTGCCCATTGTCCTGTCACTGGGCACCACTGTAAAGAACCTAATTCTGTCCTCTTTACGGCTTGTTAGCAGTAACTTCACTGAGAAAGACAGTTGTAAAGGAGATGATTAAGGAAAGCTAGCTGTGTGCTGTTCTGTTTTGTCTGGCAACTTCCCCAAGGTCCAAAGCAGCATCTGTTTCAGTAAAGATGACCCACTGAGTACCTCTGCTGTAGTCCCCACCAAAGACAGAGGTTTGAAACACCTACATCTTAAAGATGCTCTTCTATACTTTAGTAATTGAAAAGCTGTAAAACTTGGTTTCCTGAGCTGACTTAAAGAGTCACCGCATTCCAAGCATGAGTTGTCTTTCAATTTCATGTTGACTTTCTCGGTGTTTGTCAGTTTAAAACCTTAGAAAGTTTGCAGTTCTGCCTGAATTCATTAGATAAGGAAAATGGGTCATCTAAATCTCTGCAAACTTTGGCTGCCACAGAGATTCCCTATTGCATATCTGCAGCAAGGATAAAATGTAAAATGACCTTAAAAGCCTTTGTTCGTTTTGGTTCCTGATGGTTACTGTTAAAACAGCTGCAATAGTTGGTGTCTTAATTTAAATTTAAAAAAAAAAACCACCTCTTTGAAGTTGCTCTATTTTTTATTTTCTCTGTAGTGTTACATGCTGACTGCTGCAGAGGGAGGAATGGGGAGATACATTTCAGGCTCAGCTTGCCAGTTACAGCAGAAGGGGACTTGTTATTTAAAAGCTTTTTCTTGATGAAAAGCTGGAGCCCTGCCCACATTAAGCACTGTCAGTTGGCATAACTCTCTTGTGCTGCCCAGTTATGCCCCATAAGTCTGGGATAAGAAGCACTTCTTGCTAAATGATTAAGAGGGAGACTCTTAGAAATGTTTTACAACATTATGTAAGAACTGAGTCAGGCTGCAGGTTGTCCTTGGGCTTGAAACAACCAGGGCCACAGTTCCAGCCCGAACATGACGCGGTGCTCTCATCTTGGAGTTCTTCAGAATTTTAAGCCATTGTGGTCTATGACTAACTCTGCAGCTTAGATTGGCACAGTCTCAAAGGAAGGTATTTCCCTGCATCTGGAAAAAAGTGGACGCAGTCAATGGCCTTTTAAAGCATACTGCAAGAAAACTATACAACAGCTAGAGGCATCATGTGTAGGTCGTTTAATTTCTTCAGCATCATTATTCTTTTAATAGGTGTGTGCAAGTACCATAATTCTCCTTTCAGAAATCCAGTAGAAGACTAAATGCTTGACTAGTTCAAGCCAATGACTTCTATGGGATCTGTACCGTCCTTTGTTCTATATTTAATGCGATGGGTTTGTTCTGTAAACAGAAGATCAAGGTCAGATTTCTCTTGTAGGATCTGAGCATCAAGAAAAGTTAAAATAGCTTTTGATTAAAAACTTTTAATACATGAAGTATCCTATCTAATGCTGATAGGGTTGTTCATAGTGTGATTGAACAATAGCATAACTTTATACAAACAACACCCTCAAAATATATATTATATGAGTGTATAAAAAAACATATGGGGCTAGTTTCACTGGGTGATTATGCAGGTTATAACATCCACTATGGCTCACACTTCATTTTTGTTGTACCTTTCTGCTCATTGTGAGTCTGTTTAGCTTTGATCCAGAAAGCAAAATGAGCATTTGAAATAACAAACAGAAGAGGAAAAAAATATTATCAAAGGCAGTTTGGAAGCTTCCCTCTCCCCTGTTCCCCGAGACTAGATCTGAGATGGATATTCTCCTTTGTTTGAAAGGAGGAACAGAAAGTTGTGCCTTAAAGCAATTTAACGCTGTATCAGACATGCTTTGTCCCTAAAATAAGATGTGCAAGTTATAATAGTTGAGGTGGTCACCTTGTTTATCACTGTGAACAAGCACAGAACACTGGCCAGATGAACCAGACAGCATTCTCCTTAGATATTTGAAGGTATGTTGCTAGCTGTGGTAGATTTTTCTGTAATACCTCACGGGATGTCTCCCAGAAATAGAAGAATGTGAATCTGATTCTTCTATTTTTTTTCTTACATTGTCCATGTTTTGCCACCTGACAGATAACAGCAGTCTGTGTACAGGTTTTCTGTTGCTTTGTATAGGTCTTCATTAACCAGGCAAATCCGCTGGTCAGATTCCAGGGTATGTATGGGTCAGGAATATTTCCTACTCACTAGGTTGTCTAATGTCCGTCTAGACATTGCCTGTTTCAGGATTATTATTTTTTTTATTCACATCATGGTTCACCTGACAATTGTGGTGGTCCGAGCACCTGACCGAGAAGCACATAGATCTCACTTCTTCTCAGCTTATTTTCTGTAATATTTGCATTTAAGACTTGGTGCTGCCAACAGAGAACTGAGTTGGAGTTGATCATAATGAAGATCGCTATCTACTGATCTCTACCAAAATGTTCTGAGGATTTTACACTTCAACAAAGCCTCTTTAAAAGGCTATTTGTGCTTAAAGTCAGGTTGCTGTGTGAAACAGTTCTTGTCATAGGACTGGACTGCCAAAATCCTTCGCTTCCTTCAAAAGCTTCTGTTGGAGATCCTCTGTCTTGACTTGGTGCTGGGGGCACTGTGTGTATCTTGTTGGTCATTGTATTGCCGTGACTCTTCTCCAGATCAGACAGAATAAGTAGCTCGCCAAACTGAGCAAGCAAGCTCAAAAACACTAGAGGAGACCTCACACCTGAATATGTACTATAGGGAATATGCATTCTGTAATGTGAACGGCCAGCAGTTAAATGACAAGATAATATCTGTCTAAGATAAGTGCAGTGTGTTGGTGAGTACAGAGGTAAGCCCACCCTGGAACAAAGCAGTGTATGGTGGGGTAGCTGCTGAAAGACTGCTGATAGCAGACATGAGGAATGTATCTTCCCACAAACAAAATCCCTGCAAGTGAAAGTAGTGCCGTGACCTAAAAGGCCAAGAAGTCATGCTGAAAAAATATGARTCTGGAAATCATCAACTTGAATCAGTCTACACTGAGGCAGGAAGGG
Source organism: Oceanodroma leucorhoa (assembly GCA_030449065.1). Classification (NCBI taxonomy): domain Eukaryota; kingdom Metazoa; phylum Chordata; class Aves; order Procellariiformes; genus Oceanodroma; species Oceanodroma leucorhoa. The sequence goes on along the minus strand of JASVER010000003.1, from coordinate 21,537,227 downwards.
CAGCAGGCTTGGGAAAACTGAGCATTGTGTGCTTTGTGCTCCTTGTGCTCTAAGGCCTTCAGGGGAGGGAATAACTTTCTGTGGTGGAAGATGATCTGGATGCCTCCTGTAATGAGGTTGTTCTTGGCTATTTGAGCAGCTGGCTACAATCACAGCAGTACTGCACTAGCAGGAGCCTGGAAGATCCGGAAGTGGCAGCACAGGTATCTCCTGTTGAACTTCTGTACCCTGTTTAATCATTAAGAAAATGAGATGAAATATAGCAGTGCTTTTTAACTAATAGAATTTTAGATGGCTAAAGGAAAAAATCCTGGTGCTAAAACAGGTCTTGCAGTAGTGAGGCATCATCAGGAAGGTGCACAAAATCAGGACAGRCTGCCAGAACAGAGCAATGCCTGGTGTGGATGCTGCTGCTGATTGGGCAGCTGCCTCTGTAAGGCAAAGGGAAGTCTGTAAGAAATCAGTGGATGGCTGGGATTATACATGTTCCTAGCATCAAAACCTGAGGAAAGAGGGCAAGAAATATTTGGGGATATGCAGGGAGGCAAACACATTTTGCACGGAAACAGTGTTTTTTGAAGGTTGTCAGGTATGGACTATGCATGCATGGACTATGCAGCATGAAGAGGCATAGTTTCATATAGCACTGTATAGTTTTGGGTTTTCTTCAAAAGAAAACAATAGACAGCTGTCTCCTGGGTAACTGCTAAGGACAGAGGAAAGTGGTGCCACAAGGACTAAAGGGAAGCAAATCCAAAGTGTGGATTCTGGCTGTGCACATTAAACTCACAGTAAGGCAGAAATAAAATACGGCTTAGGTTGGCAACCTCATTTAGGGGACAGGGATTACTGTAGTGTTACAACYGACTTCAAGTGCAGCTTGGTTGATTGTAATGAAAGGACTAGGAAAACTGGGAAAAAATAATTGTATTCTCTGTAAGACTTCTGTAATACTCAAGACAAATATTTCAATTTTGATTAAAATCTGTGGATTCCTTCCCTCTTTACTTAGGCACTTCTTGTATAAAGTTGCTACAACCCTTTCTCTTTATCAGTGTAAAAGTCTGACCCTGCAAACTTGCTAGAGAATTGCCTTACCCACTTTCCCTTTCAGCTAAACCAGAAAATTCCATGTGCATGAAGTAGCTTTTGTGTTTTACAGGGTCAGAACCACACAATGCTAGTAACTTCAATCTCACAAACTCTTTGGTACTGCCACGGTCCGTCTTCCTTGGACGTTTCCATTGATGAGCATTGCTTGCTCACAGTAAGCTTCAGCACAGTTCAGCTGGAGCTGCTCTRGTTTTGATCCATTATGCAAACAGAAATGTCAGTGTACTTCCCTAAGTGTTAGCTTTGATTTATGATTTCTCTTTAATCTGTGCTAATTTGGGGGCTACTTGGCAGTAATACATAGCTTGAAAAAGAGCATTAGTGACTCAAAGGTTGTTGCCAGGTTTCTGTGGTTTACTTTTGCCCATACCAAGCATTAAGCAATTAATCTCAAGGTCTTAGGCATGGCAAAACAAAACAACCTCTCAGATGTGGTTTACTGTCAGTTTGAGAAAACTTTCATTGGCAATGAGGAATTTGAAAGAAAGAAGAATAGAATATTTATAAACAATAACTATATGACAAAATGCTTCTGTAAGYAGAGACTAAACTTAGCATTTGCAAGATTTTTACCTGTTTTCTGAGTATTCTGAAGCACAGGTAAACCATTTGATAGGTCAAACTAAAGATCTTGTATGAGTTATCTACAGTTCTTACATGTACGTTTTTATAACAYCTTCCTGAAAACTACATGATTTTTTTTTCCTTTAAAATATTTTTCTCCATTTGAGAAGGTTAGAYAGACATGCCTCAGGTGAAAAGTTGTCTTTTAAATTGGTGCCAGGTATTGTACAGATGAAATAAATTGCCTACAGCAAATGGTGAGTGAACAGTGGGTATACAGCATATGGCTATCCACACTTAATCAAAGTGACTTTTCCTTTAGCGGGTATAGATAGCCACACAGCACCTACAATGCTGGGAACGTTTGATAAGCCATATCATGGTGCATGGCTAAAGCACTGTATTGACTGKTTTTTTCATGCTACAAAATAGGAGAAACTCACTAGAAAACAATAGAGAAAGACCACAAGAATTTTTGGGGTTTTCTTGCTCTGCACCATCTTATATGTTGCATATTTTTGATTATGTAAGCCAGAATAAACCAGCTGCAGAACCATGTTCAAAGTGTTGGATGACACAGGACAGTAACTACTTGCATATCTGGGCCAGGCATGAACTTTCCAGCACTGCTGCATGACTTGCCTGGCTTGTTTAAAACCAGGCTAAACTGTGGGACTCAATAGTTCCCAGGTCCACTGACAAACTGTGCACCCGTGCTGAGCTCTGACACTGAGGACACAAGTGTGAATGCATGCTGAGGAATGAGTGAAAAGCTTTTTGAAATACTCCTCCTGACAAGCCGCTGAACTGCTCACTGCTGGCTAGAGTGAGCAGTTGGACTGGAGCCTTGCTGCACGTGAATGCCTGGCACGTGGGACACAGCACCTCTCACCTGAGACCCATAAACCAAGGGCTGAGGATCACTCATGTGCAGTCAGGTTCCAGCCTCAGCTACAAATCRCTGCCCCGTGGCTGCAGTGCATGCCAGCTGCCTGGGCCCTGGCCTGGCAGCACAGCAATCAAACAGCTCAGCTGTGACCACAGGTGAACTGGATTGGAGCAYGTCAAACTGTCTCCGTGGCAAGCAGCAGCCACTGCAGCCTCTGCCTTTCAGGTGAAAGTTGTGCTTTTTCAGCAATGGTTAAAGACAAGGGCAGCCACTCAGGAAACAATCTCATCTCTTCCATGTTTGCTGCTGAAATAAGTCTTTTCAGCCTTCATTTTGGGTGCACTTAGGCTTCCTACCCTTCTTTGGTGAAATCCCAGAACTCTGCCTGAGACCATGCTGAAGCATGAAGTGTGAATGCTGCAAATCTTCATGAGCCAAATCGCATCAGCCTCAAGTGGATTTTTCTAATGGGTCAAGATGACCAAGAGCAKGTAGAAGACCACAGATAGACTGGCCAATGACCAGTACAAAATGCCAAGGCTGGGTGGCCGGACAACAGCTCTGGAAAGGCACTTCTCTCTGCTTGATGTCATTCTTTGCTGAGACCCAGGATGAAATGTGTGTGTGTAGGTGACAACATATAAAAGAAAGGGTATTTAAACCACCGAATTACATGAAGCAAACAAAGATTTTGATGATACAGGTTGCTTTAAAAATATGTCTGTGCCTTCAACATAAGTACAAACCAACCCTAACGTTTCTCTTTCCCATCTGTCTAGGCATATATTCTCATTTCATGAGGGATTGGAAGGGTTGCTTGGTTTTTGGGTTGTTTTTTTCTTCTGAGAAATGAGTGAGAGTTAAGGAAAAATGTTTGAACAATACACTATTGTTACTGGAAAGTTTCTTAATAATGATAGTTCAGAGAAAGCTTAGCAAAGTGTTAGCAGAAGTGTAAAAGGAAGGCAGGTAAAAATGGCTTTTGCAGAGAAGGTAGCATATGTTTTTGAGTTTCCTGTCATGAGACATGCTTTCAAGTTCTTGTATGGGGAAATCAGAGAGACTGAAACTTAACCATTTGTCAGAAGGAACATAATCTCTGCTACAGCTTTTGCAAGCTTCATTAGAATGCAAAATTAAGGACCTAAAATAACTAAGGTTTGTAGGATTACCTTGTCTCATTTTCCCCTGACAGCTTTGGAGATGTTGGCCACTTTCAACCAAATTTGACAGGAGAGTTTTTAAAGATAGTGAAGTTCACCAAAGTTTTATGAGAGACGTTGTATGAGCAGGGAAGAGAGTTTCTATATCTAGTGCTAGAGAAGTTGCCCATGGATATGTTAGATGTTGCCCATGCTGGTCCTGCTAAGATTTGAGACAAGCTGCAGGGTCTTCTCCCAATAAGCATGGTGTGGCACAAGAAACATGGGGAAGTAGAGTAGGAGAAGCTAAGGGTGTGGGTCTGAGTGTAAGAGTATGGCTTCTCTTTTTCTAACTGTCGTGGTTTAAGCCCAGCCRGCAACTAAGCCCCACCCAGCCGCTCGCTCACTCTCCCCCGGGTGGGACGGGGGAGAGAATCGGAAGGGTAAAAGTGAGAAAACTCGTGGGTTGAGATAAAGACAGTTTAATAGGGAAAGCAAAAGCCGYGCACGCAAGCAAAGCAAAACAAGGAATTCMTTCACTACTTSCCATGGGCAGGCAGGTGTTCAGCCATCYCCAGGAAAGCAGGGCTCCATCACGCGTAACGGTTACTTGGGRAGACAAGCGACATCACCCCGAACGTCCCCCCCTTCCTTCTTCTTCCCCCAGCCTTATATGCTGAGCATGAYATCAYATGGTATGGAATACCCCATTGGCCASCTGGCCYAGCTGTCCYGGCTATGCTCCCTCCCAGCTTCTTGTGCACCTCACAGAGCATGTGAGCTGAAAAGTCCTTGAGACAGTAGACTACCTAGCAACAACTAAAAACATCAGCGTGTCATCAACATTCTTCTTACACTAAATCCAAAACATAGCACTATACCAACTACTAGAAAGAAAATTAATTCTATCCCAGCCAAAACCAGGACACTAACAAATCTTTTTGTGCTGCTAATTAAGCGATTTTAAACCAGCTTTTCGTAACAGCTCACTAAGGTACCCTGCCAATGCTGTAAATGCGCCAGTTAACATTCTGGAAGTTGTGAGGATTCAGGACTGTCACTAAGGGGAATTCCTAGCTGGAGACAAGCCTCCTYTCCAAAAAGCAAGGAACATACTTGCTCTGCTAGAGAAAGAGCTGTTCTCTCCTCCTAACAGTTCTGCTACTATTTAACAAAGCAGAAATCCCACTTTTCTCCTCCTGTATGAAGCAATGGACCCTGCTTTCTTACAGTCTGTCTGCACCACCACTTTCCTACGTAATATACATAACCCAAACAAAGCTCGGCTGTATTGTTCCCCAAAACCCCTTCCCCTATCTTCATGTTACCTATCATCATCATCCCATTCATTTTAAATAGTTAGTCTCTATAGTTACCTCTTATCTTTATCCCCTTAGGGATCCTATCTATCCTACACTTGTAGGCCCGTTTCCTGTTCTCATGAGCCCTTGGAGTCCTTTATGCCTTTCCATGTACCTGTTTACAAGCTACTTTTGAAGGCCCAGCTGTCACTATAAGACTAAAGACTGAATCCAAAATCAACTAACTGTAGCTGTTCCACAGGGAAGCACCTTTACTGATAAGGCCACCAAATTACAGGAAAAAATAGAGATGTAGAACATAAGTCCTGTACAGCCAAGAACAATTAATAGTATTCAAACAATGGCTCAACCAGCTGGGTAACAAAACAAGGTTCAATATAGCCAGGAAAAAAAACAATGCAGCAGACTACTTTAACCAAGTARTGCTGTTCAGGCAGTCTTCTCTTGCCTCCTACCTAGGTAACTGAGATGTAGTCTGGGCTTTTGTCCATTGCCCAAAAGCCGTGATTATCCCTCAAGGAAGAAGGCCAGCACCATGGATGTTGGACTAGCAAACCTACGATGATAGTGGGTATCTGCTACAGGTGGGACAGAAAGGATAGCTGCTTCAGGAGTGGGCAGAAACTCRGACATTTTCCAAAAGGCTAGGCTGTTCCTTTCAACTCTGACTCYCTGCGTACCCTCATGACGAGACACCACAGGGTCATGGGCTGGAAGGAGGGGCCGAGATAGTCAACAAATGGTAGTTTCCATATGAGGAATCTGGCTGTATAGGTAACAAGAATATCAACCCTTGAGAGCAGTGCAGTCACAGTAATGCAGATTGGCAAGGACCTGTGGAGATCATCTTGTCATAAACACTGGGGCCAATCAGCCATGGCTTTGTCTACACAAGTCCTTAAAATCTCCCCAGGAATAGAGATTCTGCGGTCTCTTTGGATAACTTGTTCTAGTGCTGCACAACTACCCTCCTTGTAAAGCTTTTCCTAAAATCCAGTTTTAATCTCCCAATCTGCAATTTGTGACCATTGCCCTTTTTCATATCATCTGCCACTATCGAGAGTAGGTTTTTCAAGGGGGGGGAAGCTATTATTTTCCACATGGAAGGCAAAGAATGAACTTATATGTGTACACTGTGGATCACTAAGAAGTAAGAGCTAGAGTGAATAACATGCCACATCAAATTCACCAYTAGTTGTGCCCCTAATATGCATGTGCCTAGGAAACCACCACTCCCCTCCACCTGAATTCTTGATTTAAAACTGGGATCCTGAGATGAAGTAAACTCCACAGATTCACCCCATTTAATGGGGTTTGTCAGGGGGCAGGAGGAGGACAGTAAATGAAGAGCCAGCTTTATTTCTACAGCTGCCATTTTAAAGCGATATGGAAATGATAGCTGAAGTGACAGCCCTACAATGACTTTGGTGAGTTGTAGTGGAGAAGCTGTGGAAGGCCAATCATCAGAAAATAGACTGTAATAGAGATGCTAGGTAAGGACAATAAGCTGCAAGATGCTATGAAGTCCGCGGTTAAAATACTGGCTTGGGATAGGATGGATTGAATTAGCTAACGTGTGTTTAATTTTAAATGTAGGTGCTCATTTGCATATTGCTGAGGTTAGGATAAGATTTAGAAAATAAAAATCTGTACAACCTATTGTGCTGTTCTCTCTTTGTTAACTTGCAGAGCTAGGAGGGCTGGGGTTGGAAGGTATATACAGTTTGTATTCATCTTGCTGAGTGTAGAGGTCGTTCATGTAGTTTTAAGTCATCAGCATCAGGGAAATGATATTTTCCACAAAAAAAAAAAAAAAAAAAAAAAAAAGGAGCAGGGAAGCTTGCAGACTCGTTTCCTACAGAATTTTGCATGGGGCCTAGCTAGTACAAGGACTCATTTGTTCACAGTCAAATAGCTTATCTATTCTTGCAGACCCTCCCTTGACTTTCATTTCATTTGATTCCTCTTCAAAATACTTTCTGGCCTTCTGCCTTAAAACTGAAAATCTTTTTCCTCCTCTTCCTGAATGTCYGTAGAAAGACAATCTTTGAGAGGTTAGGAAAAACTGACAGGCTGCTCCTGCTTTCAGTGCCTGTCCTGGTCCAATGTTAGCTTCACTAGGAGTGTCCATCTTTGCCTCTTGAGTTAGGGATACACTTTCTAGTCTGAAGAACTATGAATAGACCCAATCAGTGCTATGAACTACAAGGAACCTGGGCATAATCAGCAAGTGTAAACCTATACCACTGTCAGACACTAAGATGCTGGGGCAGGGATGTCCAGGTGGCATTTATGAGCTTCTGTCAAAAGCTTATAACTTGGCCAAATTTGGATGGATTTTTTTTTTTCTTGGAACAGCACAGGGTCCCTCCCTGACGTGTGTTCCTTTCATTCTCTCATTCCATTTTCATACATATAATCTGCTGTGTGAGGCAGAGAGAAAAAAAATGTTACCATAATTCTTGGTAAATTGTTAGAATTGACAGAACTTTACACACACACATTAAAAAAAAAAAACCAAAAACAACAACAAAAAACCCAAACAAAACCAACAACAACAAACAAACAAACAAACAAAAACAACCCACCCAAACTCATCCATGCACTGTGCGTGGAATATTTAAGCCCAAATGGCTGAAATCTTGCAAAATTATAAGCAATTGTAAATACATCTTGTGAGAAAGAAGTGATGAGCAGGTGTATTAATATGCATTAATRCCACAAGCTTTGCCATTAACCAGATTATGCTTTATCTGTTGTGTTCACTTACCTGTTATGAGACTGGTTAAGTGAGAAAGACAAATGGGATTTGATTCTTGGAGGGTTTAAGTCTTAACATCTGAAGTGCAGGATGCTTTTGAAGAGTGATTAGTACATATTGGAAAACATCATAAAACAGTGTATCTGTTTCTCTGTAAGTTCACATCAAATGTGATTAATCTCATAAAATAGTAATAATAAAGTTTTTCTTCTGAGTRTTAAGCTTGAACTCAGTCTCAGAGTTGAAAGCCAAGATAGGTTCCTTCATTCTGGTTCATCATCAATAATAAAATGTATGTAGGTCAAACTAGATTTTCATTGACAATTAATAACCTTATAGAGTTGCTGCTGGCTGAAAATAAGCAATTATCTTCCCAGACTACATATTTTTGATATTTTTTAATGAAGACCAAGTAAAAAGCAAGTCTTCAGCATATTCTTGGCTGGACCTGTAGAGCTGAMAAGATAAAAATAGCAAAACTCTTGCATTAGTAAAGGAAACTATTAATCTACCAGGGTACAGAATTCATCAAATGCATGAACTGAATATAAAGGTGAAAGAAAGTAAGACAGAGTACCAGATACTCTGAAATGTGGTATTGCTATTGATTGGTGTTGTTGGAAATGCCTACACCAAATGGTGCAAAGGTAGTGGAGATGGTGAACAAGTAGGCATTAATAAGTTATAATCTCTCCATGTTTTAGAAGTGATAGCATAGAGGCAAAGGCCAGGAACTCAACTGGAAGTAATGTACTGGCTATATTTTTCTCAGTAGGTAAATCAATAAACAACTGGATTTTTCCTAATAAACTCTCAAAGGTAATCCTACTGGTCTGCATAACTACACTGTGCACAGTAACAGTAAGACTCAAGAGGGTCAGTGTGCCTTGTGTAGAATTCAAGCCTCCAGTTACGATTTGTGTTGCTCAGAGAACATGGCTTCTTATATAGCCTGTCTAATCAAGAGATTACAAAAACTCTAACCATTATTGTTTGGGAAGTAAACTTTCATCTGCAGAAATGAAAACAGGATGTAGACTAGCACGCATTCTCCAGCACAAAATGTGCTTACAGTAAAGATCCCCTGTGGGACTGTACAYAGCTTTGGGCTAGAGGAGAGCTCGATAGATGGAGCAGTGAGTTTCCCCTTCTCTTGCCAGTTTCTCTGTAGGGGAGGAAAGCTTTGAGTGGTTATATACCGTATCGGATGCAGTGGGGAGGAAAGGAGATGTGGAAGAGATGTTTATTATAAGAACTGAGTGTAGCTACGTTTGTTCATCTCTAGCAGTACGCTATGTGCTGTATTCAAATATTTATTAACGTTACAACTGAGCCACAGATGTTCGGTTTAAAATTGGTGTAAGGAAATTAGGGGCTGGAGTCAAAAAGCTTCCAATTCACAAGCTTTAGGAAAATAAATAAGGGATAGTGGAGAATGAAGACAAAATCAGGCCAGTACAAAAGAGAGTACAGAAATCTCAACACAGCGGCAACACTCCAGGAATCTCATGCAGAGCAGGAAATTACCTTAAAGTTCTTAGGGCGCTCTCTGCTCAGTGAAGTAATGGAAATGGACATGGGAGAAGTATTTGACCTCCTTGACCTACAAGTGTTTGAGCCTTGCTACTGCTTCAGCTGGTGGTGGTCTAGTGACACGAAGCTTGCAGAAGATGTAGTAACATAGTTATGGTTCAGAGAGAAAACAGACTTCTGTAACAGAAAGATAATTAAGGGGTGGCAGTTGATGGTCAAGTAAAGGACAGAGAGCAGAACACAGGACAGATAAAGAACAGAGCACTCTTATAAGTGTCCTGATGAAGGGAAAGGCAGGGCTCTAGGTTGGCATTAGAGAATCTAAATAAGTAAACACACCAGTGAAAGAAATCTTATCAGTGCCCTACTTAAGAAGCACGAGCTTTAATCAGAGCCTGAAACAACTACAAAAAATGGAGCAGTCAGAAGGGAAGGGTTGGCATATGTGAAATCTTGAATCGTTCCCTCATTTTCTATTCTTCTCGGTCATATTGCTTTTCTTCTGTTTTTGCTTGCCCTCTCTCCACTTCCCAGTGGAGAAATTCTTCTGTGGTCACAAATGATTCGTGAAGTTTCCTTAGTATCAGTTCTCTCACGATCTGATCTTCTTTTAATCTCACAGCTGAGAAATATTAGCATGGTGGGATCTCAAACATGTTTAAAAAAAAAAAATACAAAAAACAGCAAAACAAAACAACAATGCACATGCAGACTATYCTATCTCACATTAGTTCTGCTTGGGCCAAACAAAAATATTCAGCACTAGATAGTGGCCTGATCTGAACACTGGTGCATTCAATTTGCTTTTGATTCAGCCTCAGCCTTCAGACAGTAGAACCAGCTCCTCCCCATTGATGCATTTGTATATTGTTAGCATCTGGACAAGCTACCTGAGATCAGATGCCTRTTTTTCTAAATACTATGCCCTACGCAAAGCAAGACTGTAAAACCTTTGCAATACTAAGATTAAGGATAATCAACCCTTAAATAACAGTCTGTTGGGGAGTAGGCTGCTAGTTGAAAATCTGAAATAAATGAAAGCAAGTCCTTGTTCACAGACTGGCTGAACTGTGGTTTCAGCACACAATAAAATTACAATATTTTACAAATAGTTGCCTGCCAAATGAATCACAGTAATAGTCTACGTGGACACTCTTTATCTGTCCCCATAGTGAGGTAATGCAGCTTAGACAGAGCTTGCATGAAAAAATATACTGTGTCTTTGGAAGCAATCCACTTCAATGTAGAAACACTGATAATATCAAGGAAGCTGAACAGCCAACAAATCATTTTATTGCCTCTTCAATATAAAACTCAAAAGAGAGCAGAGAGTCTTAGAGCATCAGGGAAATAAATTCTGGTAGTCTTTTGACTAAAACACAAGACAAATATTGTGGCAGCACCCCCACGGGTGAGTTTTGAAGCTTCTGGAGATATGGTATGAATTTTAGGATCAGATGTGTACAGTGAAAACTGAAAGTCATCTTTTAAGCTGAAAACTCTTACCTAGGCGAAGTTCATCTCACTGCTTCTCTCTCTAGTGAACAAGGAACACATCATTTTGCACACCATGTGACAAATTTGGGGCCTTTAAAGGAATGGAGTGTGCAAGGGACTGGCTAGTGAAAATCCGACATGCTTAGCTGGGGAACAGATGGGTAAAAACTTGAGTCCATAGCCTTTGAAGACTTCCATRTATGCTTATTTTATGCACATAAATAGTCTTTTTTATTTCACTGGAGTACCTCATATGTAAAGCTAAGTAAGTCTGTGTGTGCAAGTAAAATGCCTTCTGCTGATCCGGCAGGGACTGACTGCCTCTGTTGTAGAGCGGAACTTCTCGCAAGGCTGTGTTACTGCGTTTAATCCTCTGTGTGTATGTGCATTGTTATGTGACAGTGTTGCGTCCCTGTAAGCATTCCAAAGCATTAACCCATTTCTGAGAACACTTTATTACTGATCTAATGGTAAGCACGCAGAAATGTGGAGAAATGAGCTGCTGATCTACAGGTTAAAAGATTTAATAAACAGGAATTTTGACAGTCAAGTTGCAATAAATATTGTGGGTCTTCAGTAACAGCAGATTGATCTTACTCTGGTGYGAAGCCTAACTGTAGCATATTTTATCAGTATCATGAGCTATTAKCAGCAGTAATTCTTGCTAGAGTTGCACTGAAAAAGGTAAATAAACTTTAGTAATTGGGCCTTTACTTGAAATGTAARCATATGATTTAACAGATTGCTGGAACAGATTATATATTAAAATGAAACTGAATTGTGTTGCTTCTTTAGAACATTAGCTGAGGTTAATAAATGCTGTATGAAGAAAAAGAAAGTCCCCAGAATGCCACTGTCAGCAGTTTAAAATGCATTCATCACTAATTGTATGTGACAAGCGTACAAACAACTAACCCCAGTTGGAACCGATCTAGAAGATGGGTTCTTAATTGTGTTGGCAAGTATCTAACATTGTTTTTAAACTGAATTCTGAGCCCGTCTCCCTGGTGTTGCCATGCTGTTATAAAAGTAAGGGCAATTATTATATCAAACTTATAGAGCATTTGTAATCCTCTAGATGTTAAAGAATTTTAGTAAACGATGTGTTAGTTTATGACTTCAGGATGAACAAGGTATGAAATTAATAAGAAATAAATTTAAAAGTACCTTCTAGCTTTTTGATTCCAAAGGACTTAGAGCAAGGAAACAACAACAAGAACAAAACAAACAAACAAACAAAAAAATCACATCCTGTTTTGTCATTTAGTCATGTCTRGCACCAGTAGCCATTACCATTCCTTCAGCCTTTCTGTCCATATTCCCAGCCGTGCTAATCATTAATTAAGCCAAACACGCTAGCTGTAGAAATCATTCAACCCTTAATACAGATATTTAATCATACCTTCATTCTTGAAACCAGTCTGTCTGCTGGAAATGGCATTGGTAGCCAGACCTTGCTTTTCCTTTTTGTTCTTTTCTCTTTCTTWATCTATTATATATAAATAGTTTTGGTTTGTTTTTTGAGTAGTGATACTTTATAGATATGGGTTGAAAAGTAACAGTAATTTTAAATGTCAGGCAGAAAAATTTAATTCAAGGAACAAAACTTGCAAACTTAAATAGTGCTGGATTGGAGGGGTTGTTTGGGGTTTGTGTGCGTTGTTGTTGTTGTAAGTATTAAAATGCCCCATAATGTTTGGTTTGTTTTTCTATTTCACAGGTAATGTTTCACTGAGAAAACTTAAGAGATCCAATAGCTTACAAAAGCATAATGCCCAACTGCATTTAGAATTGCTTCTATCTGTACAACAAAGTAGGAAACTCAAAGGGGCTAGTTTTTAAATTAACTACCTGAGCCATGTGATCTAGCAAAGCTTCCAAAGAATGAAAAGTATGTTTAATCTGGTAATGACTTGTTTGATCTCTTACTACCAAAGCAACATAATCGGTGTTGATTTCTCAAGAGTTTCTCTCTCAAATCCACTTAACTTTTTTCTCAATAACCTGGAAAAATTCTTCCTTATACTGCTAAAGCAAAAATTTAGGGCTGGGATTTTTTCAGAGTCCAGTGAAGCCCAGGTGCCCAATGCACCATAATAGACTTTCACAAGAGGCTCAGYCCAATGTTTTGTTTTCCAGATATTTCATTTAAAGACACATTTGACTTTACTGTGGCTGTAACTGCCATGACAGAAAGCTCTGATGTTTAAAATAGATCTCAACAATCTAGTTATTCTCAGTGTTGCATCTTCCTGCCACCTTGATGTTCCTCTTCTCCCCTGCCCTCTCCCCCCCCCCCCCCCCATCTGCTGCAGCCTCTGGAAAAGGACCAGGACGTATGCAAAGGACTGGCACCTCCAGCCTATGGCCCATCTCCATGCAAGTGAGCGTAATTCAGCTCTTCTCAAGCAATGGTGAACTTGGCAGGGAGMAATTGTACAGGCACATACTTGTCATGCTGTACCATACTCCTATCTAGGCCTGCTGAGGTTTGGGGTTTTTGGTTTGAGGTGGGGTCTTTTTGCCGTGTGACAAACTTGCAGCCAGCGTTCAGCTTGGTGAGTTATCATTGGCACTGCAGTGTGTCCTGCAGAGAATGGATAACCATGGTTAGTCAGTGTTTGAATACCTCATTCATGTTATTAATTCACTAAAGAATTGGGGGGGGGGGATATACACGGTTTCCTTTGTACTCTTTACCCAACCTCTGTTTTGGAAGTTACTGTGTAATATAACTGCTAGTGGCTGTGGTGTTGATGCCTTCTACATCATAACTTATTCTGCCAGTGARAGGATCTCATTCTTAGTTATTCTTTGGTGGAGTTTTTTGGGGTTTGGTTTTCTTTTTTTCTTTTCTTTTCTCTCTTTTTTTTCCTTTTTCCTGCTGGGTTGCTTTCAGTTTCATTTATGGCCTGTAATTAGCTGTATATTTTCAATAGCTTTATATGGACCTATAGTTAGCTTGGAATCTTTTAGCATCATAATTCAAAGTATTCCATTCTTTGCTCTCCTACTAGTTTCTCCCAAATGAGTTCATATATATATGTCATTTGATAATTATATAGAATATATATTATGTAAAGCTGGCAATATAGCCACTCAGTTTCTTCTAAATTCTTCACTGAAAATAGATTTATTCTTTGTAGTTTTAGGGTTGTGGTTTGGAGGTTTTGAGTTGGTTTTTTGTCTGGGTGTGTGTTTGTTTGTTTGTTTTAATGATCCTGCTAATCTGTTGTTGTTAAATCCAGATGATGCTGGCACATCTGACAACCTTTGAATGTTAGTGAAGCTATTTCTGTGTTCTTATTTTACTTTCTTTCAGTTCAACATCGCTAAAAGCTTGTAGTTTTCCCACTTATGACCAAAAGAATGTAAAAACKTTTAGACTCTTTCCTGCTATAGGTCCTGCTCAAGTCTGAAATATGATATGCTGCCATCATAATAGTAGGGGGGTTTTTTGGGGGGCAGAAATGAAAGGGTGGTATTCCACACCATGTGCAACCCTCTCCCACACACACTCTTAGTTTCCATTTCGTATGCCAGTAAAGGCCAATATGAACCTGAAACATGATTTGTTGTCAAATAATAATTAAAAAGACTCTAAGTTCCTATTCTTTCCCATCTACGCTTACAGCCCCATTTTAGTTCCCTGTACACACACCCCCATTTACATGCAGCTGTTAAAACACTTGTCATGAAGATTTTGCTGTCTTCATTCCRGAGAAGTAGTAGCTTAAACTCCAGCTCTCTGTAGAAATATTGGTAATGCCACAGGTTTTTCTCATAAAAATAATCTAGCAAGAGATCCCTTAGAATAGCACATTCCTGGTGGAAATAAGGTGATAGAGCAATTTTTTTCACATAGCTCTTTGTGAATAGTAATAACAACTACAGCTAGACTGCAACAACCAACATTAGGATGTGGCCCTAGACAGAGTTGGCTCCTCTTCTACAACAGATCCTTCAGTGGCTCAGAAAACGTAGCAAGAAGTGGTGGGAGCAATAATTTTCCTACCTTTTTGACTGCATGACATAAACTTGCATTTCACTCCTTTTCTGTATACAGTGACCTCATCTGCAAAGCGATGAGGAGAGAGGAGGAGGGAGAAGAGGAGAATTGTTTTCATTATCCGCATGTCCTTCATTAGTACTGCCTTACCATGCTGTAACCTCTGTCCTCCCTCGCAATTGATAGGATCATTACCATTTGTAATAAMGTTCAATAATCATTGATGTAGACAATGAACATAACACCTCTGTATCTTCAGATCTGTAGCTTGATCCACCTCACAGGTTACTTCCCACATGGTAAATGGTAYGCAGTTCTACGTAGAGCACTTGTCTTCAACCCATCATTTCAGGCAACTGTTTTGAATGGTAAAGCTTCCTGTATTGAAAGAAATCGAATGAATCTGTGTGCATGTTTGTGTGTGGCTATCACTTGCTTGTTTGCTGTCTTGCAAACACATACGTATGCTACATTACATCAGTYTTTATGTTTAAACGTATTACATAAAATTCTCAGTTAACAATAGTCATGAGCTGCAGAGCTCCAATCCATAGCTAAGATTAATATGTCTCATAGCTGAAGAGTTGCTTAGGTTTTGTTTGGGCCCATCTCAAATAAGTCCATGCTAATAGCAATTTTCTGCCTTTTTTCTGCTGCCACTCCCCCAAAGCATTTACAATACGTGCTTACCTTGGGGCTTGGGAGGGAAGCAGTCTTTCCAGCCAAACTGCTGTGTTAGCCTTTAATCAGTTGTCAGGAGGAGCCAAAGTTAAAACTTTTACTTTTTTCCTAGATTGATGACTTCCTGGCTTTCCTTCATTCTTTGTTTCTTGCTTATAATCCCAAACCTGCGCTTTTAGATCTACTGAGCACCAAAGGTACATGGGGCTTTGGAGGCGCATGCAGCAAAGTCTGTTTATTTTTTCAACTTAGGAGCTAAAGAGAATAGCAAAGGCTAATCAGGAGCCCAGCTGTTGGACTAGACTGCTTTTATCAAAATGTTTCTAGTCTATTTGTAAGTGGAGAATGTCTAAAACATAAAAATTGATCAATAGATTTAAAAGCCTGATGGATTCTCTTTCTTTGAAGCTTTTTCCAAAACTGCCTTTCCCAAAAGCACAGGATAACTTTGGAAACTGCAGACATGCTCCCTTCAAGCTTGCTAGAGCTCCATCCAGTCTGCAGCAGAGCTAGTACTTGTGCTGTTTCTATCTTCTTTCTATTTTGTACATGCTAGAAGGATATTGAGAGCCTRAAGAAGTGGCATCTCAGTAGAATTGTCAGCAAAAATTCCTGTGCTCTGACAGGGCTCTTCCACTACCTCTGAAACTGCCTCTCTGTGAGCATGACACTGTTTTTAGCTCCAGCTTTCTCTTAGTAGCATGACAGGCATGACCTTCCTATTGACAGGCACTCGGGCTTAATATAAGAAAGGACATATTCCATAAAGTAAAGATGATAGTCATAAACTTGGGGAAGAGCTTAGRGGGTGGGAGGGGGAAGAGGTTTCTAAGTGAAGGGAAGAAAATGTCTTCTCCACTGGAAGATATTTTCAATTTTACCAGGAATCACCTCTCTCTTCCTAATCATTAACCAGAGCATCCACAACTAAAATCCATTGCCTGCACTGTCCTCTCTGTCCCCTACATCCAGTCACAACCAAAAGCAATGAGTAGCAGCTACTAATTCCAGTCCTACAGAGCCACGTTTGCCCAGCTATRCTGCCTTCAGTTCTGGTACCGGCCTCAGGATCTTTGCACTACGTTCCAGTATATAATGTAGACAAGTGCTCAAATCACCACAATGCTCATCTTAAACAGGAAGCTTTTCCTGATTTATGATCATTGATTGCTTTGTCCTGAATCTCTCTTTCATAGGCTGGTCCCTTTTCCTAACTCAAAAGTTGGAAATGTTGTCAAAAGTATATTCCTGCAGAGAAGGACGAGAGAAGGTAACATACAATGCCACTAAATCTAGTGGCCTCTATTAACTTCTTATGAACATATGCAGTTTGCAGTGACCGCTTTTTAATTCAGCTGATTAAAAAGCCAGCAAACAAGTATGTAACACTTAAACTGTGTATATATATATGGGTGTTGATTTTAAGGATGGAAGAGAGCCTAGAAAATTCTTAAACTGTACAAGCTTTTTAACYAGGCTTCACAAACTACTTTCCCTTTGGCCTCGCGCCCAGTGTAGCCATATTATGATCTCTTGGCATAAAACTGTGTCTCTGACGGTTTAATTCTTCTGTGAATAACTAACACTTCACCAGAAGCTTTATTTAAGCACAGAAGAATGGATGACCTTCAAACAAATCACTTTTCAATACCTGAGAACCTGGCTGGGAACTGAACRGGAAGCCTGCGGAGCTGGGCATTGTACCACAAGCACTGTCGCTTCTTTTTATCTTGCACCTCCTTGCTGTCCTTAGGCCCTCTCTGATCRGTGTCACTGCAGCAAAGTACCTCTAGCTTATTCTTTGTGAGAACAAAGGGCTTCATAACCTGGTTGCAAACCAGATTACTTCTTGCAGCTTTTCAAAGTGGTTTGCCAGGTGGTAGTTTTCTTGCCAAAAGGGACGCTAAGCTCAGCTCCTGGGTTCCTGTTGACTTCCAGACTCACCAGGAGCTGGATGATGCTGAATGCCCACCGAGTTCTGAGTAAAGCAGAAAGATGCATCCTTGGTTACCGAATGCTTATTRTCTACCATTACCCTTTAGCTGCTCATTGGTAAAAGAGGTAAACGGCTGTAAWGCCTGGGGGCGATGCCGAACAGGAAAACAAACATTTCCACATTCTTGTGAGCTGTTTCCTTGCTCACAAAAGCCTAAGTTCCAAATAAGCTGTTAGCATGACCTTTTGATGCTAATGTTGCTGCTTTCCGCATAGGAGTGAACTARGCTTTGCATTACTGTGGAGAAATAGGTGCCTGGTCTGGAAAGGRAGGCAAGAGATAACAGCAGTAACACCTACACAATTCAGAAACCCCATTTCCTCCAAATCATCAATAACCTTGCATGCTAGCAGCTTTCTCTGTCAAAAAATTAACTTTTACAGGGACAGCTACTGACTGTCAATCAGCTCAAACCAGAGAGCTGCTGGATGAGAGGAGGTGGATATGGCATCTTCCTCTCCTTGAGAATCTGCTGAAGCCCAGATTTCAGTGTGATGCTGTTGCTGCTGCTGGGCATCACAGCTCTGATTTGACTCCACTACACGCCATGAATTACTCTGTTCCCTTCCTKCAATGCTAATTAGCCAAACTCGGATGCAACGCTGCTGGGTGAAGCAGCTCTAGGTATAGGCTCTGTGGAAATGACTTTGTCCAGATTTTAATCACACTGTGTWGTTGAGTTAAGGCCACTGTGTTCCTAATTTAGGTGATTAATAAGGGCCACTGTTAGTCACCTTGGTGGGAGATGGTTCTAACTGCTTGGGATCTTACTGAACCTCAGTACTTCTGCTGCGGGGTGTCCCGGTGAAAAAACAGGGAACRCTTACAATTTTGGGATCCTTCAACACTGGGTTTTCTGGTTGTGAAATGCAGAGGTATTGCAAAAGGTGCACTTGATAATAAGTATATTATCTATCAAATGCATACCCTGCAGCATGATGTTCTTTCCAATAAAACAGGCAGTAACAAAACCAGATTGCACTGGATAGGGAGTGTTCAACAGCCCAAACTGGATTTTGGCAGGAAGAACACCACAAACAGTAACACGCCCCCTCTTGCAAAAAAAAAAAAAAAAAAAAAAAAAAGTCAGAAAAAGACATTAAATTGTTAATATCCATATATAATCAGAACTTTGATCTTGATTCCAAGAAAAGGCACCTCAAGCCTTTAGTTGATATCTCAAAAGCAGGCACAGGCATTGGCTTAATAATGGCACAGACTGAGTTTAATAATGCTGTCTGCTGCTAGTTCTCCCATTTTGCTTAGCCTATGCCTACCTACTTAATCTACAAAATCTATGAGGCTGTTTGGTTTTTACTGAAAACCAAAGACCCTTATGGTTTTTAAATGCATTCTATGAAACAAATGCGAACCCTCTGTTCTTCAAGAAAGGATGTTCCACGGTAGTAAGAGGCAGTATGGTTAAATTAGAGTGAATACCTGTTCTCAGCCCAGTTTGATACCGTCTTTATTAAATAATGCCTGTCAAACTTGGGTCCCAGAATTCCTATTGAGAGTATAAAATCAGCAAATGATAAACAGGAGGTCATTGTTTTTAGTGAGTATTTAGGGTGGTTTTGTGTGTGTGCACAGCACTTGTAGTACGCCGGTCCTTTTAACTCTACTGCCTTTGAGCAATGACCTACTGCACGCCCAGCAGTGCAGACTGCTGGATCCCCCCATACCCAGAGGAAAATGAGTTTAGTACTAGAGCAACTTTATACTGACCAGTGCAGTAAGACAGATCAGTTATATACAGCAATGTGCTATAAATGTGCTTTTCAGCACGTGTGTAGCAAATCCAGTACACGGTCTAACAGATTTCCAGCGGGCAGATGACTTGCCTGTGCACAGTACACCCATCAGGCTTACTGCAACCTGTACCTGAGAGGCTCATGGAGGGGACAGTTCAGCCAGACTGAATCAAGCACACAACTTGAACTAGGGTTCAAGTACCTCTCGCCAGAAGTGTTGGGGAAGGCCAAAAGGGGAATGAATGCAAAGTGACGCCTGCTGCTTTTCAAAGAAAGCCCAGAAGAGAAGAGGGAAGAATGGTGGAAGTAGAAGGAACACTTTGGTTTTATAAAGTTGAATAGCTGTCATCAGCTAAGCCATCCCTGTAGCAAGCATAGRGCTCATGGGAATTGGTGGAAAAAAAGGCAGGTATTACCATATTCAAAGATCATGATCCTGTTCAAGTTAATGAAAGTTGAATAGCTCAAATGGCATCTGAAGAGTGAAAGTTTAAATGCCATCATAGCTATATTTAAGATCTTGTCCCATATCCTATAATCTACTTCTGGCAATCCAAACCAGTAACTTGCATAGAAAAGCCATTCAACATTTTTTTTTATTCCATGCACACCAAATACATTCCATTTTCTAGAGTCAAATATGCTGTGGGGTTTTGGGTGGGGTTTTTGTATGTGTATTTTGGTGTGTAGGGGTTTTTTTAAGTCTTTCCTAAGAAAATGTAAGATCAAGCTCCAGGTGCTCCAATATCCTATAGTTTTCATCATTCTACAACTGAGGCAAAGTGCTAGTGCTTTTATGAGTTAATCTTCTTCATCCTTCTTTGTTTTGGTCATAGGGCCTGTCCTACTGATTTTTACAAGATACACGCTGTATTCCTACTGATTCATTCCCTTTGGGAAAAAAATGTAGCATGTGTCCTCCTGCTCCCTATGTGTCTTTAGAATTCAGGCCTTAAGTAACAGTTTTGATGTTGATGCAAAGGGTTCCTTGCATAGCTGCTGTTTTCCTTCCTAAGCATTTTGAAATATATTTACATCTTAAGTCTGTTTTGTGTTGTATTCCAGAAAAACAGTTGTATTCAAGAGAGATCTAAAAAAGTATAAAATCAGGCCACTACTGCTGTTTCTTATGTAAGAGGCAATTCAGGCATTTCTTTGCTATAATCCACCCTCATTACATAGTGACGTTCTCCCTAGTCACTTTGGCCATTTTAGGTGTATCCTGAACAGAAGATGTGTCTRTTTTTATTTCCCCTGCACTCACATCTCTTTTGTTTCTTTCTTATCAGCAAATATCCATTCATTGGTCCTATCTCGTTGTTTTACATCTATCTGCATTAAAATGTATGTCACTCATTACCTCAGGGGTTGTACATAAATTAAAGTCTCCTCCATCTAGCAATTTTATTCTTCCTGCTTATTGCATCACCTTGAAATAAAATTATTTTTCGTTTATAGCAGATACTTGAATTTCTACCCCTTAACTATTTCTTAGTTCAATCAGTCAATTTTTGCAATTAGATTGTGTTGAAGTCCCGTGAGTTTGACAGAATAATTGCAGTCAGAACTTTCTTCTCCTTCCCAACTTCAGGGACCTAGAAATCGGAAAACCCACATTGGTTTTTTTTGTGCAAGAAAGCAAAAGTTTCTGACCCTTTTCTAAAAAGAGCTTTAAGAGTTATTTAGACAGAAAACTCATGGGTTTACAAGCCTGAGCTGTATCAACCTTACCCTTTAATAAAAGTCCAGCACCTAGAAGGAAGTTCATATTTAAATATGAATTTCTAGTGAGCTACTTGTTATTGTTTTCTGTCCTAGGAGTCTACTTGAGAGAAAATCTTTGAGCAGTCCTGCTGACTGCTCTGTAATCRTAATGATTTTTTTACTTCTCAGAGCACTAAAATATTCTGTATGTAGGTATGTTCACGTTAATTTTTCACATAATTTAAAAACCTTACATAATGTAATTTCTTCTAATAACATAAGATGTTCACAGCAAAACATTAAATTATACGGAGAGTGCATTAGTGCAAAAATGAAAGGTAAATTTGATTATCTAAATTAGGTCTTGATAATTAATGCTGATCTATAATCTTTGCCTAATAAGCCTTCCCAAAACATTTGCATTAGATTTCTAGCATTCCCTCAACTAGGGGAACCAAATGCTACTATTATTTGACTCTATAATCATATGATTAAACAACTCCAAAGCCCACTGATGGTCCTAGAAGGACCTGGACAGTCAAGTCTCTCGCGTATAGTACTGAGACCTTCCCAGGTGGAGGAACATCCTTTCCTATGTGCCTCTCTTCTGACTGACAGAATATGTCCCCTTTTGCCAACCGCAGCTCCTGTTCCTCCAGACTGACATGCTGCCCAGTGGGTGCATCACTTCCGACAGGCTGCAGCTACTTTGACAGGTGTAGAGGTGGGGGGCACTGTTTATTCTGGGTGTGAAAAAAGTGCTTTTTGGTGCTTGACTGGTAACAGCTTCTGGGGATAATGCGAATTTGGTGGTGAAAACAACTTAAAACTAGATTAGGAGCATCTGAAAACAGACTTTACAATGTGGCACAGAATAGCCTGACTTTAGTTCCCAACCATGTCACTTTTCAAGTAAGTATATAACCCTATCCCAGTTGAACAATTACATATTTGGCACTCAAATATGGGTTTGTAACGGGGAGAGTTTAATTTGTTTCAGTTACCTTTACAAATAACTCTAATCTACAGATCAGTTGCCCTGGTTTGAATAATGTGCATGTTTAACACAGCAAAATACCCGTGTCTAAACTTAGCTTGCAATGTTGAAGCAACTTATTAAGACGACAGGTATTTGACATATATTTGGTATCTTAGATATGTACAGCTGATAACTAAAGTTTATCACACTTATTCTATTTAGTTAAATGTGCAGTTTTGCAGCAGAAACACAAAGGATATTAGTATCGTGTCTGAACAAACTACCTGTAATTACTTCCTGTCAAAAATGACGTAAAAGCAACGGGAAGCAAGTTAACTCTCTTAATTCTTTGATATTTGATGTTCTATTGTCTGATGCAAGGAAAAAAATAAGGAAATAATTTATTACTACCATAATCTTATTTCTGTAGCACAGAAATTACTTCACAATTACATAATCATGTCCTTTGCACACTTTGGTGTCTTTTGTTTGTAAATCATCTCAAGGGAATCCACAAAGCTGCTACCGGCAGTCAGAGAGACAGGAATTTTACGTAGTTTTCATGACAAGCATTTTCCCAAAAGTGCCCTGTTTCATGGTCAGTTCCTGGTAGYGGTCTCATTTGATAAACATCCTCCATGTGTTTTGGAGCTCCTTGTCCATAAAATGTTACCCSAGTAGTCTTCTGTGGATAAGAGACTTAGGGAATGCTTTATATATATTAGAGTAAAATCTCTAGTCTCTTTTCTCCCCCTGTGAAGACAGAGTCCAGTCATCTCCGGGATAGCCAGTAAGTATAATAGGATATTTCATTTATTTCTGTTATTCTAGCTGAGCAGACAGTATGTTACCAGACAATGAGACAGCAAAATATAATAAACTTCTACAGAATTGTTAAGAAAATTGCAGTTGCAGAGCAAGAATTCGAGTCTGCTCTCATCTTCCTAACTCTAAGTCTGTAGGTGTAAACCTGAGGGCAGAATTTTGTTACTCCATTAAACCAGGAGTTACAGGAAGTCAATTAGCTTTTCCTGTCCCACAGACTGTTTATGAAACATCAAGGAGGGCAAAGAGAGAGAAGTATTCCTTCAGCTTGTGAACAGAAGCAGTAAACATGGAAATTTAGGATTATATTTTTAGATTAAAATTTGTTGTGGGCATAAAATATGCTCCCAGGAAGTTGGTTCACAAGTGGGAACCAAGATATCAGATGTAATAATGACATATTGGACTATATTTTGTATTAATTCAGAAGTGTTGCAAGTTTTGCAGCTTCTTCACATAGGAGGGTTGGGTGTTAAAGCTCTAAACATGGTGAAGGTAGCATGAAAGCCTGTTGCACACTAAATGCACTCAGCAACTTGATACATAGCTTGTAGCTGGGCTAGCAGTATGTATCATTTACTTTGTAAAATGGGCAGTCTGATCAGTAAAGACCTGCTGGATGATCAGAAAAGAAAAGAGTAGACGCATACAGATTAACTGAAGAATATAGCTGAATCAGATGTGTTAAGCAGTAATGAATGAGAGAAATGTGATGTTAGCRTGATCATCAGTCTTTAATGATACATCATAACTGTTTTCCCACCATTCGTGTATAGTGTTAATGGCATACATTCAGAAGCAGCTCAAAAAGAAACAATTAAATTACATAATTTCCTCTTGAACTGTTGGCTAGAGTTGTTTTAGACATTAAACAGACAAATAGTARTGTGAAAGTGGTAGAGCAGAAGATAACTTAGCTTTCCAAAAGGATTCACTAAATGCCTGCATTTAAAAAGAGTTATGGTAAATTTACTACACTCTTATCAGGCAATGAATGTTATATAGTGTGCTTAAAAGTGTGGGGKTTTTTTCTTTTTTAGATTAAGGAATGTGTTTTATAACTGAAAATTTAATTCACCAGTGATGGATCATCAGTAACTAAAGCTGAGCAAGGGTTAGGGGTGCCACCTCAAGTTAGATATCAAATCTAGCGGTGGCAAGATCATGGTGTCCCCCAAAAACAATTTTTGGAGGGAAATGGTTCGGGATGCAGAAGGGGTTGTCTTCCCAAACCCATTTTTACAAAATGCTGCAGTGTTTGATTTCAGATAAGATCTGATCTTGGATAAACTGCAAGTAAACTGAATTATGCAATTATATCAAATAAGACTGGCAGGTTATGTATGCATGTAAAATATCAGGTTGCATGATAAGCTGTGTGAAAAAAGCATCAGCCTGGGTCTTGAATTCCTTGACAAGAAAGGGTGTTTTGCATCAGAGCAGTTTGAAACTTTGGGGTTCTGGAGCACCATTAGCATAACCTGTTTACTGTCTAGGCAGGTGATAATTGCTCCCGGACAGGTCTAAGGGAAATGAACATTTTGAAAGCATAAAGAGGCGCTCAGTGGCAAGGAGGGAGGAATTCTGAAGTTACCTGGGACTGAATGAATATTAAGAAATCCTTCTCAGTGGGGTGGAGTGAGAAGGAAGCCTCGAATCTTAATAACTCCCCAAGAAGGGTGTTGGTACCACAAAAAAGGAAAGATTTCCAAAGCTAGACTACCTGTATCCCTCAGGATATAAGCTATGCAAAAGGACTGAATCTCTGAACATCTGTGTTAAGAATCTTAACAGTATATTTGCTGGATAGAAGGACAGTAGAAGAAACTTCTGGTCTTGCAATAAGTAGATTTTGTACGGTTCCCTCTCATTTCAGTCCTCTGTCTGTAAATGCTTTGTATGTAACTCAGTTACCTGTTTTGGATTTTGTATAAGCAATCTTGCTACTTGTTCTTAAATAACCTGGATTTTAATGATTTCAAGACACCTAAATAATATCAAGGTATTCCACCCTTTACAGGCATGATAAACTTTAAACTGGGATGCTGGACCATTTTCATAATGTGCCCACTCCGCTCCCCTCCAATATCACYGTAAGGTATCCAAAGGATAACCAAGTGTACCTGCATTAAGGTGCATGGACTACTGTAGAGATGACAATTCAGAGCTGTGGGTCAAAGAAATATCTTTGGATTGGCAGCATTAGCCAAGAAGCTCCTTGGTATACATTAAGATAGTAGGGCCTGTGCAACTAGTAATACTTAGTATTTCCTATCACTGAATTTTGGCAGCTTTCTGCTTAGTGTGTCAGCTGCTATGAATGGTATTCCACAATGTATAGGAACATSAGTTGTATTTTAGGGAGAGGATACATTGACTTAGGCATTGAAACGTTCACTACATATATTCTTTTTGAGAGTCTAGTCTTAGGCTTTCAAAACTGCTATCACCTTGCTTAGATTGTGCCCACGTAAACCTTTTTACACATTTACTTCTATATGATGAGTATACGGGCTCCTAACCARACTGGTAAATAATATTGTAGCAATTATACCTACATATCAAAGGTAGGATTAATCAACAAGACCCTCTTTGAAAGTTATGTCTTTTGGCAGCTTTCAGGGGATTCAGGAACAAAGTCATAATCAAAGAGGGGTTTAGGGTTTTTTCTTTTCCTGAGCTGGAACTGTACAAACTCAAATCCTAATCAAAAATGATCTTGATAAATTTTAAAGTGTCTTGCCTGTTAATCTCTCCTTAAGGTTTCAAGTACTACTTAATCTTTCACTCTATCAAACTTGTTCTTTTAAGGTCACTGCACTTGTTCAGTCAACAAAACTTCCCCATGACTTTTTCCCCAATCACTTTTGCTGTCTCTTTCCCAGTTCCCTTTTTCTTTTCATCTCATATTTGCATTTTTAAAATCTATTCCTATTCATTCAATTTGCCCCTTCATCTTTATGCCAGAATATCCATTGCCTTTATGATTTCTTACTTGATCCAACAGACTTTTTTTTTTTTTTTTTTTNCCCCCCCCCCCCATCATTTGGATTATTCTCTTCATTATTCTCTCTAACTCATTCTATTAAGCTTCCATTTAGACACTAATATATCATTCCACCCCCCCCCCCCCCCCCATCATTTGGATTATTCTCTTCATTATTCTCTCTAACTCATTCTATTAAGCTTCCATTTAGACACTAATATATCATTCCAGGTGCAGCTGTGTTAAAGAARTACTGGCCATTAAATTATTTTAAAGTAATAGGCATGAATTATACTCCTTTCTTCTAAAGAAAATTAGGCTTTATTGGCAAGGAGACAGAGTGGAACTGACTGTCAGAAATTCTATATTTTGTTTCCAGTTGTGCATCTGTCCTGGTATGTAACTTACTGGGATTTTCTTGTGCTTCTCATTTCAACCTCCAAGCCTAGATGTTATAATGCCTGTCTTAATTCTTGCTAGTATACTTTAATTATTTGAATTCATTTACAGGTCTTGTTCCTCAGACCAGTAGAAATGATAATGCTAATTCAGTATGTCTAACTTTGAAGCACTAAGTGCACTTTTAGGTCCATACAGGAAATCTACTAAAAATCAAAGATAGTAGATTTTTTGAAATTTGAAAGTAGATATATTAAATGGCTTCTAGTTTTTGCCTCTCCTTTCTCATCACTGGTTTTTAAGTCATTTTTATTGCCTCTGCATAGGGCTGCAGTAGCATCAGAAAATGTTCTTTTTTTATGACATCATTTATATATTAAATTGAAATGACAAGTTAATGTTCATTGTCCAAAACAAGATTATCTAGATACCATTGGAAGAGAGCTCTAGAAAAGTTTTTCCTTTATGTTCCTGTTAGGTAAGGCTCCGTTCTCCATTCCAATTAGGGTGAAAAGACAACATCTTTGAGGTTTTATGCAGGTTCAAGGACCTGTCTGCCCAAAACTGACTTTAAGAGGAAGATTTGAATCACTGTATCTTCCTCTTCTTGTCTGGGAAGAAGTGGCCTATCTGGAAACTCTCTCATACTTCAGGGTTACTGTCTGCCAGTGTAGGATATCTGTGAGGACAGTATTGCAAGGGCACCTTTTGCTATGTCACACAATAAATGTGACGCGTGTAGGGAACATCAGACTTCCTGCATGTAAGCTGCAACAGGACGCCTGCTCAATGGATGCCAYAGACTTCCAGATAAAAGCCAATCAGGGGTGAAAGAGCTCGTGCTATTGCACGTATCTGCAATAACCGCACATGAGAACAAGCTCTGAAGTCTTTCAGTGAGAACGGGACCAACATACCAAAGTTGTTCGTTCTCTCAAACAAGGTTCTATCTAGGAGCAGAAGACTCTTCTGGAAAGCATAAAAGTATCATTGGCCTGATTATCTCCCACTGGTAGATCTTCCAGGGGATCTCCATGTATGTAATGCATGGATATTAASAGTGTTAGAAAGTTTGCCATTGCTGAGGTAATTCTCTATTGCTAAAGCAACTTCTTAAACTTTTTCCCAGAGATACAACAGTGGGAGAAATCTAGGAGCAGGAATCTTAATCTAGTCAGAGCCTGAATATTGGGAGGAGGGACATATGAATGACAAATAGCTAGACTGCTTCCCAGGAGCTTCAGGGACATTGTTGTACAGTATGAAAATTGCCAAAGCTGAAGATRAAATGAATTTCTCATAACCTGTGTCACTTCAAAAATTGGTTAAATGTGTCAAATGAGCTACTTTTATGTTCTCAGACACTTCCTTTCAGGCATTCTTCCAGCTCAGTAATACCTTCTGAATTTTCCCTAAAATACTGCTTCAACATATCTGCCATCCACCTTTGCAAAGGGGAGGTGGGAGCAGAAAGCTTTTTGACACTGCCAATTCCTTCAGGCACCTGACTCAAGTGCCACTCGTCTGTTCCAGATTAGTTTCCATTTTGCCTCTCTTCAGGTTAAACCTTTTATTTTCTTCTATTAAAGCAGTGAACATATAATCATATGCATTTTCCACCTCTTTAATTTTGTCTGAAACTTATGCTGACCCTTTGGTTTTAATTACCCTGAGACAATCTTGAACTACATTTAAAAACCTTCTGTAAAGCAAGCCCATGCTGTACATCTTAATTGTATTTTTCAAATTGAGGATTCCTGCTGTCCAGTCTTCAGATATATTTGAACTGCATCCTGAAATAGAGGTTTGTAGTTAACACCCTCATCCCCCCCAAAAGTCTTTCTATAGAGCAGTATCTCCAGTTAATAAGAACCCAGTTCCAGTTCAGATGTGGAGTAGCTAGTAGCCTGTTACTCCTTTGACTCTCTCAGGAAAGAAGTGAGGGCAAGGCAGTGCATCTGGTTAAGAGTATTAGTTGTTCACTTTGTGCCTTTCTTCTATTATGATTTTCAAATATGTACCCATCATTATAACCAAATTGGACTCACAAGGGCAATTAGATTAGCAGAATTTCAAAATTCCTGGCTTTTTATTACTGTATCTGTCTGTCTTCATAGAATCATAGAATATAATAGTTTCTTAGGCAAGAAGAATCATTATTATAATTCCATCTGGATAAAGGATGCTTACCACCTCGTCAACAATTTGTTCACTATTATCTCTATTGGTATGCATTTCCATACCCCCCCTCCAATTTCTTATCCCTGGTTGCTAGCTCTGGAGGAAAACAGCAAGAGGCAGGACTAATGGGAGAGTTAAATTAGCCTTCACACACCACCTTCAGTAAATCTGCACCTGAATAAAAGTCTTCAGTAGCCAGAAGGAAGAGCAGAAGGTAAAACTTGTAGCTCGAGAGGCAAATCTATGACTGACTCCTCAGATGAAGGACATTGCAGGTATTCCCTGCAATGATGCTCTAAGTCCGTTTCCTCTCTTACTGTAGGGGAATGTCAGACCTGATGCTACTCGATCCATATCTCTTTGGTGTAATTACTGGCTTAACCTTAGACCTTCCTCTCATACAAAAGAAGAAAGCCCCTTGGCTTTGCATCGATGGGGTGTCAGTCCTCCACAGTGAAGCGCTACTCCTGTTACTGCAAGAAGAAACCTCATGCAGATAGTGGAATTAAGCTAGTCTAAAAATACAACATCCAGCATCTTCTCTTTAACAGAGAAAGACAGATCACTGCTGGAATTAAAAACCCTGCTTTACTGCCTGAAAGGGTTTTACTTTTTCCTGTGTTTCATTGTGTCCAAAAATT
Organism: Oceanodroma leucorhoa; assembly: GCA_030449065.1. Taxonomy (NCBI): domain Eukaryota; kingdom Metazoa; phylum Chordata; class Aves; order Procellariiformes; genus Oceanodroma; species Oceanodroma leucorhoa. The sequence continues at coordinate 21,508,251 of JASVER010000003.1, read as the reverse complement.
CAACCTGAAAAACTCAGACCTTTAACAGCCTGTTGTGATGACCATAATAAAAGCAAATTTTGTACTTCTTTTTCAATGCTAAATAAATAAAATTACTATTTCTTCTATTTATTCTTGAARTGGTAGGTAAGCTATTATTAACCCAAATCACTACATTTGAAAACATTAAATCATTGTCCTCTATAAGTAAACAGAAACCATCCTGAAGAATTCACAGGACACTGAAACAGGAAAAAAAGCAGTAATTACACATTTGTATATTTTGGGGAATGTTGTAGGCAGTGTTCTTGTGTTTCTTAAAGTAATTATAAATACTTAAAGGGTATTTTGGAGGGTTTTTTTTAACGTTGCAGTTTTACATTTGCAAAGTCTCTTCGGTGTGTAGCTTAGAGTTGAATGTACAAATAAACGTTCTAAGTAAGGAAATAGAAGAAAATACCATTATTCATTTTAGTTAATGTGCAACCGTTGAGATGAATCCTAAAACAGACCAGTTACTCCCACAACAGATATCCCACTCTGGAAAGAATGTGGTACAAAGTTAAGTGCATGTATTTTTCAGATTTATACCAGATAAATTGAGAGGCTATCATTCATTTTCAGGCTATTGATCTTTAATCTATCTGGTAAAACCCCAGATTTCTAATAAGAAAAACTGATCATATGAGAAGTGTCAGTCAATGGAGACAGAGTCTATTAACAAGATGAATGCTGTGTACCTAATTAGGTTTGACTGAGCTAACTGCTCTCTGAACATGTATTCCTGTGCTTCAGCTAGAAAGCCATCCTCAGGGCACAGCTAGTTTTCTATTCCTGCTGTGCTGCCTTAATCTAGTAAAATTCCACCTCTGAACTCATTAAAATATTTTTCCTTAATTACAAGATGCTTGCTCCATTCTTCTGCAAGATCATTTACCCTGATTCCACCTCTGCATTAAATGTTTTTAGATTTGGGCATATCTAAGCATTAGAATGCATGAAACAGAATCAGAATCCATTTTGACTGTGAGTACATGGAGAGGTCTGATCCCTGGAAAAGGAGCTGTGCTAGTTTGAGCTAAAGCTAATAAGACATTCTTGTAAGTCTTCAGACATTGCTGGAGTAGTGATGACTTAGCTATGGAAAAGGTGTGTGTCCAGATTAATAGCTTTTCCTATCAGAATTATTATAAACTGCCTTGAAGACATTAAGCATAGAATTACAATAGCTAGACCCAGTTCTTCTTTTACCCAAATTCAAGGGAGCATCAGGTTTAGGTTTTTAGCTAACATCATGCACTGTAGCTAGGAAAGTGGCACTGGGCTTTGATTCTTGGTGTCAGCAGAGTCTTTGGGTATCATAGTCTAAGTGTTTTGGTCTTCTGTAAATGGTCATGACTTCACTTTCTATGCTCCATAACTTGATTTAAAATACATTTTAAAGATTCCCATAAAAACTTGCAAAGGTCAGACTCAAATGGTGTAGTCAGTCAGATGTGAGGCAGCTTCAAATATTCTGCAGTCCAACTTTAAGTCTACTGTCATGTCTCAGGAATTCTATGAAACCAGTATCAATGGTTTCTGKTTAGTGTGCTGCGCTGCTAGTTCAAGCAAGAAAACTGAGTAGCTGAAAACTAAATAGTTATCTAATATTTTTAATCTTAAAAATTAGGAGGGAAAGATGACCAAAAGAACTGGCTAAGCAACGTTGTATTTAGTCTTGCACTCTGTTAATTCATCTTTGCTGCTATTCCTTTTTCACATTCTCATGAAATCTCAGAGAACACATTGCTGGTTCAGGCTTTGAGTATCTTGAGGGGGGGRRAAAAAGGAAAAAGGTTTTACATTTGAGTTTCTAAGTAGTGTTTTGTTTGTAAAACAAATTGCCTTTTCTGGTAATAGGCATTACTCCAATTCCAGGACTACAGTGCTGGAGCTGAAATTACATGTGTTACAAATACACGTTGTCATAAATTTCTATGATGCCAGTCAGCAGCTTTAAATGTAAGTTTTGCTTCCTATAAATCTAGAACCAAGAGATTTTGGTGGATTTGAAACTTAGCAAATTGTTAACACAAACACAAAGTAATGATAAGAAAATTATCTAAGCTTCTGCAAAAATACGAGTACCCATGCTTTTGGACATATCGCAATCTCCCTCTGTATTTAGTTCATATTATTTATTCTCTTTTATGTATCCTTTTACTTGTAGTGGTATCTTATTTGTTTATTTTACTTTGAACTTTTGGGGGAAGGGGCCTGTGCTTAATTTATTTGTAGACAATAGGCTAGTACATGTGGCTCAATGTGCCTGGAGCCTCAACTCCTGCCATCTTGACAATATGTATGGTAGCAGCTTCATTCGTCTGCTACCCTTGCCAATTCCAGTTAGATGCTTCCTTCAGCTGATCTACAAAACAGCAAAGGAAAAATTTCTACAAAGTGGCAAAACAAGAAGAACTCGCTCTTAAATTTAATGTTTTAACTATATCTCTTCAGCACAGAAATAGAAAGGTTTTTCTTGACACAGGATTGTCATTATTGACTCCAGTTTACTCATAATTACAGGCTAATAATATGAACATGAGCAAATTAAGGCAAAGCGAAGAGACAATGTATTAAGGCAGACAGTACGTAATTTCTGGAATATCTATGCTGCGTTCTTTTCTGCAACAACTTCTGGCAGTTGGAAGATATGAAACACCTTGCTGCTTACAATGAAATAAACTCAGGAATTTTCTGTGAATGGCTCAAAGAAACTAAAAGCTAAAACAATTTTCTTGAAGGGGTGAGAGGGAAAGGAGCCTTTCTTCATGTGCAAAGATCTCTCTGGGAAAGAAACCAAGCCATGCCATTTAATGATAGCTGTGCATTACTGCTTAATTGTAGATGTTGGGTTTATCTTTTATATTTTTCTCTTCCATTGTCATTAAAAAAATCTCTGTTGAAACTGAAACTTGAGAAACAAAACTAACTTTGAAGTTTAATCCAGTGTTTATTGAAGTGAGCATATTAATTTTAGTAGATTTTGCATCAGTCATTTGGTATACTGCTTTTCTTGTAGAGCCACATAATATTTGGGAGCAGTATGCATATACTTCTCTGCATACTAGAGAGGCCTAAATGGTACTATCAAATAGAGAAAGAAACAATGTCATCTTGGTTCATACTGAAGTCAGTGTGTATGAAGTGTTTCGTCAAAAAAACAAAACAAAACAAAAAAAAMCCCCACACAGATTTGTTATGTTGTTATGGTGGTTGTTATGGTGTCACATACCTGGCAGAAATCAAGATATTTTTTTTTGTACTGTGTATGCAATGTACCTAAAGAAATAACATGGCTTTCAAAATGCCTGGCTTCTAGCTTCTAGGACTTCTCCAGAAATGGCAGAATTTGGAAAAGATCTAAATCCTTGGTAGTCTTATGTCAGGAAACACACACACCCCCCCATTCACACGCACACCAGCTTCATGTCCTGCCACGGTCTACCTTCCATAACAAATGCTCTTGTCCTAATTTGGTGTATGGTCACAACCACATTTTTCAGTAATGATTGTGACATGCAAAGGACGTGATTCAGCAAGACCCTAAAGCATGTGCCTCACTCATAGAACATTTACATTCCCATTGATTTGAAAGGAGCTACTAAGGAACTSAGTCGAGGTAAATACTTGCCTGTGTAAGGCCAGCAATATGTTTTAAACTCTTGAATTGGAGCCTGATAAAGGGTAAGTACCATGTTCCTTTATAAACTTGTTTTATCATCATTTTCAGGGAAAAAATTAAACCAAGCTAGGTGACTACTGGAAATGATTGCTTCAGGGTAATAGAAACCAAATAATCTTTTTTCCACATTCTCTTGGAACTCCACCAGCCACAAGCACAATGGGGGGCGGAGGGAGGAAAGTCTTACATCCCATTGTCTCCACAGGACTCCCTGTTCCCTACTGAACAGGAGTGTCAATTTTTCCAAGGGCTTACAGATTCGTCAGATGGAAAGCATCTTTCTGCCAAAGATAATGTATACGTTTGGAGTGTATGGGTAAAGAAGAAAATTGTGTCACTTGCATATGACTTGCTTGTTTTTTAAGCACTTCAGTGATCATCCCTACCTTGTAGTTTGTGGATGCTTTGCAGTAGTTAAGACTAAATTGTATTAAATCCCATCTTCAAACATATCAAAAAAAGTAGTATTGCTATAAGTATCACAAAATTGTGTACAATATTTTTTATACCATTTTTAAAGAACAATGTTGAAAGTTCTCTAAAAAAGCTCTAGCAGTCAGCTTTTTTTTTTTTTTGTGGGAGGTTTCTGGTGTCTGGTTTTGCTCTTCCTAGRACGTGACAAAGTGAAACTAAAGGAAAACATTTTTTGCCTCCTCTCTGAACTTATATTAACAACGTGCTTTTTTCCGAAAACAGAAGAGAGTTTCAAGACCGTACAAATATTATTGCTATGCTTTAATCCCCTGAAAATAAAGTCAGGCTAAAGCAAACAAAGTCCATTGAGGAGAAGCTGGTTTCGTTAGGGCATTAACTTCAGTGGCACTGTGAAAGGTCATTCCAGTGTGTGTCACTATGCAAGCATCAAATAGGAAAGTGTTCTCAAGCTGCTTCTTCCTGTATGATATTGAAAGAAAACTGTTTTAAAACTTAATTCTGCAAAGATTATTCCCTATCAGTATCTCAGGAACAGAATACATGTATATTCTATGTCCTCTACATCACCAGGGCATGCCTGGCTGAGAGAGATGCTACGTAATAACAGTCAGTGGTTAGAGACATCAAAGGCATGCGGTGAGAAGAGTGAGCGGGCAGTGAAGAGAGGTAGATAGCTGAAGTTTTACAGTTGAGCCCTTATCAGCAACAGATTTGTTTTTCTTATTGATTCCTCTGTACTTGTCACTACTCAGTTACAATTCTCCCTTGGCAAATGCTGTCACAGAGGAACCATCAGCACTAGTTTAAGTACTATGTTTCCTGACCTT
>JASVER010000003.1:20826036-20868501 GCA_030449065.1 Oceanodroma leucorhoa | reverse complement strand
GCCCTGACCGGCGGCCCGGCCCGGGCGGCAGCCGGGGGTGCCCGGGGGCACCTGCCGCAGGCCGCGGGCGGCAGCCGGAGGGGCTGGCGGCTGCCGGGCCGCAGCCGGAGGGAGCCGGAACCCGAGCGCCCCCCCGTCCCCTCAGGGCGGCGGCACCCCTGTCACGTCGGCGGCCTGAGGGGGGGCCGCGGTACCCCCAGCCCCGCTTCAGGGTGGGCTGCCTGCGGGGGAGGCTGGGAGCCCCATTCAGCTCCAGGCTTGTGCCTGTGCGCGGCTTCACGCTCATGAGGTCCGGGGCTTCAGGCCCACCGTGGTTCCCACCACGCTGAGGGAAAGCGGGGAACGTGCTGTTCCAAACCCGTGGAAAAGGGGAAGCCGAGGCCTTTACCTTTCCCTTTTTTCTTAGTGTTTGTCAAATCCCCTCAAACAAGCACAGCTGGCAGAGGGAGGGGTCAGACCTGACATCAAGTCTTTGGGGTTTTTTTTACCCCTTTTTGGATTATACGGTTTTAACAGCTGCCTCGCAAGAATCTGCTAACTCCTGACAAGTCCAAGTCTTTTCACACTCAATAYATTATTTCACTTTTCAAGGACTAGCACATCAGGTAAACTGCACTTCTTTTTAAACAAGCAAGCAAACAGGCCGTGCAGTCCCTGCCCCGTGCCGCGGAGGAAGGTGAGCATCATGCGCCGTGTTCCTGTCGAGCTGACCTGGGGGAAACTTCAGTCCCACCCTCAGGTCTGGCTGCCAGTGTGACGCCAGCACCAGGGCAAGGCTGCACAGCCCAGCACGTAAGGGGGCGGGGGGAAGAAGAAAAAGCATGGAGGGGTAAATTCTTTCTTGCCCCTCAGAGTTGACGAGCTGAATCCCTGGAGCACGTCATTTGAATAAAATCATTGGCACAGTGCTCAGCGACAGGAGTTACAAGCACGCTGAAGGTAACGAAGGTAATTATATCTTTCCAAGGACACAAAAGCAAAGAGCAAAGGATTGAAGATTCCCTCTTCCCCTCCTCTGTGTTGCATAAAGAGGCCAGGTATTTCCCCACAAGTTAGATTCTGCAATAACAAGCTCCCGTACCCCACAACCCATCTGATATGACAGTGTTTTATAACTTTTTCAACCCTTGACTACAGAACGGGGTGACTTTAAGCAGTTAAAAAAAAAAGGGAAGTGTCTTCTATGGAAGAAAACCAATCCAAGAAGGAAACAGATGTTGGTTTCAGGCTTCTGAGGCATCATTATAAATGGGGATTAAAAATAACATACATGTTACAACACATTTTGACTCCATCTATTTTAAAGGGGTCTTAACGGAAAAACTGCGTTAATGTAAATCAGTCTTTTAAAGAAAAAAAATTAAAAAGCAGCGAGAGAATCCAGTACCTGTTAAGAATGTATGAACTCAGGCAGTTTTTCTTTTTAATATCTTCACCCCTTATGGTCTTCGTCATGCCAGAACACCCAGAAGCATTACGCTTGCATCAGCAGATTTGCTCTGTGTCAAATCACGCACTATGAAGGGCAGTTGGCAGCGCTGCACTGCCGTGTACCAGGGACTGGAGCCTTTCTGTGTTCCACCGATTCAATCCAGAAATTCTGCTTTGAGAGTCCGCTCCCAGGCTCTGCCGAAACCCACGCTCACCACACAGAGGTCAGAAGTAAGCAGAAGTTAGCTTCCAGCTGAGAGCAAGCGAAAAAAGGAAGAGGGAAAATGGAGGGAACTTTCAGCATTGTAAGGAAAGGTCTGGTCTGTTATTTTCCATCGTAAAGGCCTGTTTCCAAGGACATAGCATTTTCCCTGCAGTTAAACTCGGTGGGTACATAAGGAAAATGATTTTTCAGATCTGCTCTGTGGTCCCCTCACTTTCTGATCTAAGAATCTGGTACAAACCCTTGTACCTTCTTTGGGACCCCAACAATCTCCTGTCGGGGAGCTAAGCTGATGGTATGYCTACTGATGCATTAGGAGCCCAGTTCCTTGGGAGTAAATGATTGGGCTAGATGTGGGCTAGTGTTAAAATATTTTCATGAAGTTTTTTGTTCTCAACAAGCATAGTCTCGTGCCAGCTCCTCTTTCCCAGGCCCCACAGGATGGTGTCTGGGAGGACCAACCACCTACCATGCTGCTCCTGGGGAAGGGTCACTTGGGGCACGCAGGACAACAGAAAGCGTGTGCATCCCGTATTAACAGGGCAGCACTCAGTTCAGAGAGGTCCTTACAATTATATTTACATTATCCATTTAAAGTGTCATTTGCATGAACTGCCAAGATTAGTCACAGTGCTACAATTAATACCATCACAAGTAAAGGAGTCCAAGATTCCTCTGAAAGTACAACGTCCTCCTCTCCTGTTCACAAAGTAGCACAAACTACGTTACAGGCTTCTGACTTACCCKGCAGAACCAACCCTCTTTTCTGAGCTATTTTACTCAACAACTTCTTAGCCCTGGCTGGTACACAACAGTAATTTCATAGCACATTTTCACATGAAAYGATGCAGTATGCTCAACTGTCTTTTCTGGGAAGAAGAGGCACAAAGACATTTGTATCCAGAGCTCATTTTYCAAGTAATAGTCATACCTGCAACTCTCAAACCTGGAGCATTATGTTGACTTTCCATACCGAGACATTAACAAGTATCATCAAAACAGGTGTGCAGGAGCCTTAATGAGAATGTGCTTGAGTTTGCCAGATATTGTCATCTTGGATTAAAGCTRTATTTGTAACGGAAAAAGCCCTCGGGCTACACTGGGCCTCTGACAGGGAAGTGGAAAGAAASCCTCTAAAGATGGCTGCTGCATTTGCTCCTTACTGACCCATGCCCAGTCACTAGAGGATTCTGTGGAGCCAGTTGAACTCTTCTATGAAACACAAACACCCCCCCATCACATACTTTAAAAAGCAAAATAGGAATGTGAAGCCTTGAACTTTAGTACTGACGCAATTTCTGGCTAACAGCAAGGAAGAACAGAACTGTCCCGTATATTCTGCAGTCGCCCATACTGAGATTTCTTGATCTTCCAGCCATTACACAATAGGGCTCTCTAGGATACTGGCCCACTAYGACAGGCCTCTGCCTTTCTTTTTTGTCCCCAGCAAAAACAAAGTTCCTCCAGTTCTATCTGAAACTGCATGAACGCCACTTGCTAATAGGAGTCGTACGTGCATGAGCCACTTCCTCATTCAGATTTTGTGTCAGGAAAGCACTTAGCATTCTTATAYCCAATTGGGCTCAGCAAAACTCCCAGGCACACTTAGATTTAAGCACRTGACTTCAACAGAACTTAAGCATCATCATAAACGATCTGCCCTTTGTTAAGATCTCACACGCCACTTTCATGTGGTGTTTAACAGTGCAAGTCTTGGGTTGGGCACTSACTTCGGACTTGAGAGACTCACTATCAATTCTCTCTCGTGCCACAGTGTTCCTGCATCGTTGCGGGCGAGCAGCCGGGTCTTGTGGTGCCCAGCTTCCTGCTCGTACAAGGGAATCCTCCCACCTTGCAAGGTGCGGCACTCTGACACGGCTGGGGAAGGATCTCGGTTAAAGGCCACCGGTGCTGCTCCGAGCATTACTCTGCCTTCACAGACTCAGTGTTAAGTCTTTCCATGCAGCATCAGGAAAACAGGATCTGGGAGCTGCACCAGAGGAAAAGAAAGCAACCTCGTTGGAATAAATCTGTTCGCACTGTACTTAGATGCTACAGAGAACCAGGAGGTGGGTGGGAAGCGGGTGAACTGACCAAGCRCAGGAGCAGGGTCAGGAGTTCTCCCTGCACCACTGTTCCTCCTGCAGCAATACAAACATGTCTGCAAATTATCTGCTGGATACCCGCGAGCACTCCTACATCTCAGACAGACAGATCTCTACATTAGTCTGACGTTTCCGCAGCCTAACAGGATGTGGTCACTTTAAGGCAGCCAAAAGTCTGCACCACCACCCTCCTCCCTGCTCGCTCTGCCCGCAMAGCTGAGCAGCAGAGGTAGGGAGAGGGCTCGGCTCTGTTTTGCTCTCCGAAGTCAGGTCTGCTGCTGTATTTAAGTAGGATGATCACTCACAGATGGAGCGTGCAAYTGCTCCTAGACTCGTGTTTGGCTCCTACCTCGTGAAGAAAGCTAAAGTAAATACAGTCAGCATATTCCTGAGCTGTGTTTACTTGCCACTGTTGAGCATGGATGAAAGACAGGACTGATGGCAGAAGATACATTTGCTATCTCTAACCATTTCTGATGACTTCAGATATCTAGCATGCCTCTGGTCTCTACCTGTTGCCTATCCTCTAGCAGCAGCACATAAACATCCTACTGTGCTTTCTTCCCCCTTACAGACTCGGTGGGAGTCAGATTAGAGTGATGTATAAGCATTATTATGAGACTGCAGTGGAGGAAACAAGCAAAAACCTACAAAGCTGTGTGAATTTGAAATAGAAGGGCAAACAGGCCACAGCAGGAGACTGGGCAAGCGAACCACCAGAGACCATAACTAATTGCTGTCACCATCTCCCCCTCCTGCACTGCTACGGCACACAGGGTGATTGGGGAGTGGGAGGGGGGCTGTCACCTCAGCGGATGCTTCAAGCTGCCTGTCATTGCCCTCTCGAAGTCTTCTCCCTTCTGTTTTAATGTGACTTATTTTCACAAGGCTGAATTTATTATTTTTTCCCAAGGGAGAGTCTTTCTATCTCATTAAGTTATTTTTCCTCCTAGATCTACTTGTTTAATATTTACACAGGAGGGGGAGGGAAATCAAACAAAATTAATCAATCCACTGATAAGGGCAGAGGGGGGAGAAGAGGAGACCTCAGCAGCACCTCCTTTGATGCAGACACAGGCCTCCCCTCATCTCAAATACTTTTTGATTATACTTCTGCAGCCATGTAGTTAATGCACAGAGGCTTAGACATATGATACAATTGGAAACTGTGAATTTGAAGCTGAGATCATAACTATTGCAGCCTTCTGCTATGTTAACCAAAAAGGAATACACACKCCCCCGTATGTTAAGGTGTTCTTACAGTTGGTCTTAGCTAGCACCTCTCTGGCAGATGTCCATGTAACTAGTACTAGGTATTGAAAACAGGGGAGGAATTAAGGCAGATGACAATTAGGCTAAGCTGGGGCAACTCCTTTCTGGTCACACCAATCTAGAAATGCATCTCTGCACACTGACAGTGGTAGCGTTAGGCTCACCCCAGTTCTTGAAGTGATGTGTTAGTGGCCTGTGCAAATACATATCTATCTTTACCATCCYTGACAAGAAACTGCAGAAAAATTTTCAGCAATTTGTCACATAGCACAGTGCTTGATCTAGAAACCAGATAAGTCAGCAGAGAGACAGGTTGATTTCCACAGGCTTTGGACAAGGTTTCACACGATGCAGTGAGGACAGGATAAAGGGGAAGAAAAAGCCTATGCTTTTTGCTGCCTTGTATGGCATAAAGAGAGCCAAGGGAGATCTGGGTTATTTTCCTGTTTGTTTGGGATATTTAATTTTATCTCCTGTCCTTCTTTCCTGGAAAATACCAAGTTATCTGATTCTGCTTGAAGTTTTCCAACAGATAAAAGACAAAACCAAACCAGAAAAACCCCCAACACACAACAAACCCCCCATTACATTGGACACCACCACACTATAGAGCTGCTGGCCTGGCTGTGGGGTCTGGACTCTACCAAAACAGACACACTAAACCAACTAGTGCTAAGGTACTGGAGTTAAAAAAGAAGAAAAAAAAATGGGGGGGGGGAAGGATGAACAAAAACAAGTTAGTGAGAGAGAAGTTGAGTATTTAAATTTTTTGTTCYTAGCCCTATTCCATTTATGGGTATTTGCAATATCTTAAATTTCCCGTGTCATTAATCTTCTAGGAGAAACGTGGAGGGAAAATAAAAGACACATGAAAAGTACTTTTAGGGCTTCCTTGTGCATAGTGTAAGTAGATATGAGCTTAAAGTATTTAAATCCTACCCTCCTCCCTCCACCCCAACTCAGGACAACAGTCTTCAGACTTTAAAAGCAGAATCTTCCAGTACTCATCGTCTGAAGTGATTCACCAGCTTTGAAGTATTCTTTTTTATTCTAAATCCTCATTTTCCACTGACTTACATTTTTAAGTATGCCTGACCTTTAAAGAACCCAGCAAATGGTCTGCAGGGGTAGGATTCCTGTTACACTGAAACATCCTGTGTACCCCTCTGAGTGCAACATCAGGTAATTGTACAAGTTGTATTTATCCAACAAGTCATACTCATTAGAAAGAAAGATATCATTGATAGTTCAAATGGACACTACACCAATCTCTTTATACAGTCACTTCACCTAAATAACCTACAGCAATTAGTTATTTGTAATCCCTAGCTTTGAAGTCTCTTTTTCACTTTCATCCTCAAGATCAAATTCACTGAACTGTTGCACCAACATAAAATACCAAATTTTAGTCTCAGTTGCATCAGGACATCATTATTATTTTAATAGAAGATTTCATGTCCTTGCTYTTTTCACTTCTCAGTATCCACATAGTCTTCACTTCTGTCTGGTACTAGGTACAGCCGATYGGACACCGATGGATGCATGCCAGCAATGTTGAAATCTATCAGCCAAAACAGAATAATTGGAAAGAAACAAGCAGGTCAGTTGTCCAAGGTCGCAGTCTTGGAAGGGAGGCGCGTTGCACAAGCGAAGTTAGGTAGGAATCCGTACCAATCCATTCTCAGTGTGCAGAGAGGAAGAGCGGGCCTATGCCTGAGCCTCTGCCAGGACCTAATGAGTCCAACACCAGCTCTAAGACCCAGGTAAGATTTGGCACTGTTCTGCTAGCAAATCTCTTCTCCCAAATCAACTRTATTTTTCACAGTGACCAAAAGCCAGCAAGAGATATCATTTTTCAAGTCACACGAAGAAAGAAAAATCCCATCCCTGAAGTTGCATTTCATTAGAAGGGGTGTGGAAGCACGCAGCGACTAACATGAAGTTGCCACCAAGGAGGGAGCAGCACTGAGGTAGTTTTCTCTCTGATGTTAGGGTTTAGCTCATAATCCAAAGGGAGGTTTTTTCCCTTCCATCAGAGAAGTTATGTGGCCAAGAGCTCTGGGGGAGAACGATGCGACAGAGGGTGTCAGTAACGTTATTTTTGGAGGAATGCTGGAAGTCCGGATTAAGTTCAGATCTGCTGGATGAAAGCTAAAACGGAAACARACCAGTCCATGTTGCTTTATGGTTAAATATAAAACATGCTATGCAGTACTACATATTCCCTTACAAAAAGGGAACACTAGACTAGAACTTTGCAGAATGAAGGTCTGTAATGTAAACCAATTAAAATACCTAAATATACTAAAATATAGATGAGAATTTATGCTTTGTTTTTAGAACAAGGCTGGGGGAACAAAGGGTACATATATTATGGTACTGGCTTACCCCAAGCTAGTTGGATCATCACAGGCCATGCTAAAACTGATAGACATCCAAATTCTTCCTAGAAGATAAGTCAGAAACAGCCATCATATACCCTKTTGCTGTAGCGATAGTTGGAAACAGCAGAGAACCAATATACACACGGTCACGGGCCACAGCCTGGAAGCTTGTCTGCAAACTGAAGGAGGTGGTTGGGCTCAGCTCCATGTGTCTACAAAAGGCAGAAAGCCAGAGGAATAGCCAGCACAACTCTGAAAATAAGCAGGAACACCAACCTCTTTGGGGCACAGAATCAACGGGAGGGGCAGACTTGGAAAGAGTTTGTTCTGCATTCAGAAACAAAACTATCTACCCTCTTCTGCAAATTTAAAACAAGATCATGTGTCATAGCTTATTCACAGGAGTTTCTTGTTCTTCTATCAGAAAATAATTCCACCAACCCCAAATTTTATTCTGCCATTCATGCAATAAAAGAAAACAGTGTTTTGCTTCTAACATTTCTCGTGCCTGGTCCCACTGCAGTTTGTTTCCCAATACTTGGCCAACTGTACTAGCCGCTACACAGGCTGAAGAGGACAAAGTTCCTCCCCTGAAGAGCACAAACCTTTGGAACATGAGGAACGAAGGATATCCAGCAGCAGTTATCTTAGTTTAGTTTTACTAAAATTTACCTGATGTGCTTCATAACTGCCATAGACACTTGCATTTACTGACAGCWTTCATTCTGAAGTGGGTGGTGGTGGTTTTTCAGATTATACATTTTGAGATGTTTTATTCCTCATTCTTGCTACTTCCTTGCTAAAAACTGGGATTTGACTTTTTACAATGGTTTACACTGTAAGCCTGAGGGAGGAAAAATCCATTTTTCTTTCTGTGCTTCAGTTAAAGAAGGAAATAAGTAACATGAGCCATGAAAGGACTTTGATCCAGAACTAGGGAATGTAAATGCTTTACAGATGCCAAATAAGGATGTTTCCAAAGAAAAAGAAAACAAAGCTTTCTCTACCCCAACCCCTTTTCATTTCCAAACAAGGTAATGGAAGGAGAATTTTGTAAGATTTTGATGGAAGTTCCATTTCTCCAAGAGTTTTTGTTTTTAATAATTACATACATTCATCAGAATAAACAACTGATTGTTCTGATAGGGGCTTACTGTGTTCCTGGGAGGGAAAAAAACTTTGTTTAGATCAGGAGTGTATCTTAAAGCCCTACAGTGACTGGAGAGAAACAGGGTAGAGAGGCAAGAATCCATCCTTAACCGCAATGAAGTTAGTGAAATTATAACGACCTGCCTGATGGCCTGCACAGTGCATCCTAGGAAAGTCCACAGGACGTACTGACACTGGTGAAGCCCACACAGAAAGTGCCATGAATAGGAAGATCCTGTAGCTGACCGGTTTTATTTGTATGGGATTTTTGGATAGCGCATGACCTCGCTCTGACTTACAAACACAGCATCAACATCAGTTCATCTTGCACGTTTACCAAAACCCAGCCTCTGTGGGTAAGAACTGCTGAAAGTCTTAAATAAACAAATGAAAAAGATCCAACAGACTAAAGTATGAAGCGCTTCCAACTCAACCCTACTTTCCCTCTAAGAAATGAGGAGCCTGCCCTCTATTTATGCGAGTTGGAACAAGGTATCTGAGAGGAAAGTCATGACTCCAAGATTGAGTAACTCTGTTGCAGTCTATTCAAATCCCTTTTAAACGGATTTGTCTTTCACTGTAGAAGCCTTTTAGAGCTCATACGATGTGAATATCTGCYATGTTTTTAAAAAATAATGTGAAGTACCCATTACGTATGCAGAACACAATAGTTAAAGTTCTTTTGGCATTGTATATTCTTAAACATGTGTTTTGCACAATATTTTGACTCAGCAAAGGATGGAATAAATAATACTCAGCACACGTGCCTGATCCCAAGATAARAATCTATGGATTCAGGCCATACAGATGGGCCCTGCACTTGCATGATGCCTCAAGGACATTTGTAAGATTCTGCATGAGTGCAGATGTCTTCCCTGATCCTCTTGCAAGATCAGAAGATTGGGACAATGGCTGTGCTCCAGATAATCTCACTATTAACATCTCCAGACATAATCACAGATACAGCTACAAAAATAAAGTGGGTTAGAAATGAGCTTCTAAGCTTATGGCACAGCTGCCTCACTCCCCTCTAATTCCCTAAATCCCAGAGCACAGTGAGAATGAAAATACACCTTGCTGGTAGAAAAACAGTGCCATGAGGCAGCCAGTGTTCAGGTATGGGAGATGAATGTTGGAGTTCAGAAATGTCAAACCTACCTCTTTGGGGAATGGCAAGGTGAGAGCTCATTCCTTTCTCTCTCAAAACAAAACTGCGTGAATGTACCATAATATAAATTTTTTGATTGTTTACTTCACATCAAAACCAAATTTGTGCTTGTATACTAGTAGTAATGATTTAGTAATGCATTAACATCTTAACTCTGCTGTCCAGCCATGGCAGAAGTAACTAGTACTTACAATAAATAACATGTKACAAATCACACCCCTATCACGCAGCACTTCCTGGCAGGTTTTSCAGTTCCTTTAGCGCAGGAAACAACATGTTTCAGCACAGTATTTCAGCGATTCCATGACTTTCTGTGATGACTATGCAGGAAACTGTAATTTTCCAAACAGTATGTTATGGATTCAAACCCACTTACATGGAAGTGGGGAGGAGGACTCAGTCGGAGAGGCAGGAAAAGCTACGCCTGTATTACTAGAATGCTCCCCACTAAACAGCAACATCTTGAACCAGTATGCCAAGTAGGGCAGGCTGGTTTTAATCACAATGGTCTGCAATTCAGYGTGAGACTCCTTACTAAGTCCTCCATGTCACACTGCTGATTTGCTAGCAGCTTAAGATAGCTGACAGCAGGCTGTACTCTTCCTCTCCAGCATCAGGACAGATGGTCYGAGTTCACTCCAGCTACTCAGTTTAGCTGGTATGAAAAAAGAAACACTAAGAAGCATTCTTATCACAGCAATGAGACACAGCCAAGTCCTGGAAAGGGAAGGGAACCTGCCTCCTGAAGGGTGGAAACCATTGTTCTGCCATAGTAAACAGCACCAGCTGGGCTCTTGGATGTCTTCCTGTGGGCAGACTGCTGGGGAGAATCCACACTCTAAACGTGCCTTGCAACAATTTACCCCAGATGCAAGTAAATGTTTAAATTTTCAACAGCTACTAAATTGCAGTATTTCTTAGACTGCTTGAATATGAGGGAGAATAAAACAGGTCAATCCACTTCAGTATCACTGGAAGAAGGAAGAAGAAGGGATTGCAAGCATCCCTGGCACAGCGCTCCCTCGCTGCACACAGCCCAGGTGCTCGAGCAACTGGCTGGCCTCAAGCAACTCTCTCAGGATTTAGAGTGGGATTTACTGGCTCAATCATGGCTTGCAGACCTAYGTCTCCTGGTCTCCTCAGAGGTCAGACCCTGGCACTCATTCCTGCAGGCCCTAAAACTAGCACTAAGCCCATTGTTTCCGCAGTATAAATGCCTTCTTCCCACAGATACACTCTTGTAGAAACTGGGGTTAAAAGTGTCAACTTTCAGGGATATACAGTACTTAAAATGAAACAGAGAACTTCACAAAATAACTACATAAAATGTACACACAGAAAAAGTGCAAGAGAACAGCAGATAAAATTAATAATTTGCATGCCAAATATATTTTCCTCCTCTTTCTGGGACCAATGCTTTAGCCAGTGCCTCTTCTATTCTGACAACACCTCTTCGAAGAAGGTAATAGCTGTCCTCTAATTTACTGTCAGATCCCTTGGACTCCCCTCAGACTGGTTTCCATGAACTGATACTAAATGTCACAAYTTCTGTCTTCCAGAGAAGCTTAGCAATGGAGTCACTGAGCAAATCCTTTGGCAGAGCAGGAAGTCCCAGTATCCACCACTATGCTTCAATCACTACCACTGCTCCGTCTTTACACCCATGCTTGCCCRATTTCAAGCACATAAATCAAACTTTTGACAAGACAAGACAACACACAAGGTGTGCTAGACAGTTCCACATTTTAACCCTAAATTAAAACAGCAAAGCAAAGCTGTTTGCTTGTTAAGACCCTTATTATACGTAACACTGGACCAAGGACCCAGACCTTAACTCTTCATCCTCAGGAAATATTCTGGGGTAAACGAGAAAGCACCTAAGCTAAACATAGTGGTAGTGGGTACTTTAGGCAAAGTCCAGGACTATCAGCTTGGTTAGGATACCTGGAGTTTTGTTTTGGCTTTAAGCCATATAAAATGGATGTGATATAACAGGAAAATGATCCAGTTACAGAGGAAAACTATATCAGTAAAACAATATAAAAATTGAACAGATTAAACATGTTTGAAATAAAAAGTTAAACATAATTGCTCCTCAATTGGGGTGTTAAAAGAGGAATCAAGTGGGATCGAGGGTTACAACTTTTGTTTATCAGTGGAAAGAGCAAACATCCCTGAAATGAGGGAGAATAAATAAAAGGACCGCATGTGTTTACAGAGAGATTATTTGCAAGCAATGGTAACAGAAGTATTATGATCAGATGCATGTTAATTCCTTTGGGGGGAAAGATTACAATCCGTAACAGCAAAACTGCTGGGGTAGGTAACAAGGAGGCCCCAAGAAATCCAAAGGAAGCAACAACAGAGGTAAAACCTTTAACAGATGTGTTGGGAAGTTCTTTGATAGCTGAACTGCACAGGAAGTCTCAAAACATCTCCCAAATGGCAGTATCTGTATCACACAGGCATCCCTCGCAGCAGTGCCGGCAAAGACCCTTATGGAGGCCTCTTCTCTGACACTGGAGAAAGCTTTATAAGCCTCGCTTGGAAAGTGATTAAAAATAACCCAACCAAAGTGGATGCAATCCAAGCAACTAGTGATACAAGCTAAAATGCAAATGTGGTGGTAGTTGGATTTTGTTTGGGGTTGTCTTTTTTTGTTTTGGTGGGGTTTTTTTTGTTGTTTTGTTTTGTTTTTAAATCACTGCATATCCTATACTACATGAAAAATAAGATTTTTGAAGGGTGGACGACTGTGGCATTACATCAGCATGAAAAATGTAGAGCTAGCAGCTGACAACCTGTCACAAACAGCAGACTTGCATTTCTAACACCAAGAGAATAACCAACATATGAAAATGTAATAACTCCAAAAGGTTTGTACTGCAGGCCTGTCTCCAATGACTGAAACGCCCAAGAGCCACCTCAGCACAAAGCAGTATAGAAAAAAACTGTAACTGGTCATAAGAGAAAAAGCAAGTTGCACCCAGGAGCATATATGCATTTTTTACTTGCACATGGGCAAGTAAATGCATATTAATACTGGAAAGTTATTCTCCCATCTTTAGACATTGATTCAGAGAAAGATAAGCCATGCAACGGCTAATGCAATTACTAATTGTAACTTCCTACAAATAGTGAGC
Organism: Oceanodroma leucorhoa; assembly: GCA_030449065.1. Taxonomy (NCBI): domain Eukaryota; kingdom Metazoa; phylum Chordata; class Aves; order Procellariiformes; genus Oceanodroma; species Oceanodroma leucorhoa. The sequence goes on along the minus strand of JASVER010000003.1, from coordinate 20,855,626 downwards.
AAATGATATGCATATGACAGCATTTGGTAATTAAACATCTTTGTTCCTGTCAACTGTGAAGGAACACTCCACTAAAATCTTACACACAAAACAACAAAATCAAAAACCATAGGGTGGCGATGACTAGCAGAGAATCATTTTGGACAAAGATGGACTTGTTCATTAAACTTCACAAGGCAAGAAGCCCATTTGCATCTTCAGTAGAATACCAGATTAGAGTCAGCAAAAAGCTTAGGAAAAGTAAAGTTGAGTTTTTTGTATGGATCTTGGTCCATACAGCTGCTGTCCTAGGCCTACCATAGTCTGTGCGCAGGTGGCAGAAAACTTCAGACAACATCCTGAAGCACAGTATAAGCATAGACGAGAAAAACTGTTCTCGGAAATATGCTACCTAATTAAGATAAACCAGGCTTTGAAACAACTACTTGAAAAAAGTACACTTTGCCTTAACACCAACAAGTTGTAGAACGTGCTTAACAATGTGTTAGTTCGCACAGGCAAAACCACCCGTATCAACAAGCACCTCTAGCCTTAATTTAGACACTAAGCAGGAAGCCCAGTTTCTAGGAGGAGAACGCCGCACAAGCAGCTTCTCGGCGACCACCTGAGAGCGCTTCTCAAGTCACAGCGTGTGAATCAATCTCTTGCCACAGAAGAGCACGCGGCAACAGGGCCTGTGCCGCAGACCCCAGCCAGCTGGAGAAGTAGCTCTACCCCTGCGGTCCAATACGCTTCTCCAGCACCATCTGCAAAGCCTGCGACACCGCCTGCGACACCGCCTGCCGCTGCGGGAGGCAACCGCTGCACCACGGAGTTTTGTGGAGCTCTGACGGCAGCTACAGTTGTACTGCTGCGTGGGTRACAAAATGACCCTACAGCTTGTCACGATGAAGTCGTGTTCACCATTTTCAAGAGAACAAAAACAAGTTGATTTGCAAAGTGTGTTGTCTCCAGTTTTCTAAGCTTTAAATGAAAGCTGTACCTGAAAAAAACTGTAATTGTGTTAAGGCATCTTATGACAAGTTATCATTTATGCTAAGTTTAAGTTACCATGGTTACATCTTTTACAATAAATATCATAATAAACAGGAGGGAGTAAGAAAAAATTATGCCCTTGATTTTGCTTATATTTTTTTTAAATGTCAGGGTGGTGGTTTTTTTTTAAGGTACTGACACAAGATTGGCAGTATCATGTAACTGGTAGTATTATTACTGCAATATTAACAGTAATATTTGTATGCAGCTGAATGTCTAATATATATTGCAGTGAGGCAAAAACTTCTGCCTGCTCTCACTGGATATTATGTATCTTCCAATCTTGTCAAAATTAACTTAGAACCTAGTGCTACAGAAATCTCTAGCTATATCTCAGCAGGGTTTTAAAGACAAATCTATTCATCATTGTGTTTGTTCTGTGGAAATACATGTACAGAAACATCTGCAAACTAATGTAGAGAATAATTAAACGATTTTGTATGTATTTAACTTATTTTTATTAAATGAGGAAATAGCCTTTTTTTGAAGGTCATTTCTTTGGTCTTAAAAATTCAAACCCAAGCCACCTGGTTTTCATTTCCTGGCCTACTCCTTCTGTCTCAGCTGCATACTGTGCTAAAAACAAAGGCTCCATTCTTTAATTGTGAATATCAGACGCCTTTAACCTTCATTCTGTTGTTAGTGCCTCGGAATGTGAAAAAGCTAATACACAATATCCTCTTTTATTAGCTAAAATAATAAATGGCCAGTTCCATTCCTTTTATCAGCTGGCCTCAAAGATCCACAGATCCTTGGAGACTTCAACAGAGACAAAAATATATGGCTTTCAAAGCAAAATCACTGTATTTGAACAGTTCTGTTCTCCTCTTTTGGATGACAGGCAGGRATTGAAGGTCACTATTTCCAAAGTTACCTAAGAAAAGGCTGGAAATAAGTCACTTCAGACCCCTGTCACCCTACAGTGGTTMACAGCCATCACATCTGGTCTCAATCAAAAGCCAGTAATGAACGACAGCTAGCCTATTCAAAGGCTTGTATCAWGCATGGTTTTAACACAAAAAACTGGTACAGAGCATTAGGACCAGTGAAAGATGGCACTCAGTGAGAAATGCAAGCTGTCAGAGGAAATGGGGCGGGGGGGAGGAACAACTTGTGCAGCTCATTGAACCAGTTTATTACCCAGCTCAGTGCAGAAGATCATTGCTAATAAAGCAAAGAAATATTTATCAATCTATCAGTGGAATATCTATCAATGGAAAGGAACACTTAGATATTAAGGTGACCAAAYTGTCTCCTACTTGTGAAAGGAACTGGAGATTCAGAGTGAATRAACAAATGGATGCAGACCCTGGAGAAGATCCTAAAAACAAGCAAACAAACAAAAATCTCTTTTCATCAAGAAAGCAAGCTTTCAGAAAACCTGAAGCTAATTATGATTAGAGGTGACACAGCAATTGACTTGAGACCCATCAGATACAGTCTTGGGATAAACAGATCAAGTCCATTAATTTACTCCCTCATTTATTCACAATTCATAGAACATTTGTTGCTGGTTTGCCTGCAAATAAAACAACTTATTCGTAACTTCCAGAACATTTGGTCTGGGGCCTGCGTTAGGTGTGAGTGCGCATAACTGGATAAGGAGGCACTCCTCACCCAGCGRTGCGCTGGATCTCTTAACCAGGCTTCTGGGAGGCCTTAACAAGCCCCAGATCATCCCACAACAGTTTCAAGGGGTACAACTGGGAGGGGARCACAGGGAAGGCTGCAGTTTAAACCACATGGGCCAGAAGGAAAGCCAGCGCTGGAGGCCAGGGGCAGCAGTTACATCTCTGTCAGCTGCTACTGGTGAGACTTGAGGCTCTCCAGCATGCAGTATCACAYTGATGTACAGATTTATACTTTGGATCACAGAGAGTGTCACATTTACCTCYTCCCTTTTTAATCCACTGGCAAAGAGCGAGATTCTGCAGTTGGTTCACAGATGTACATTAAATAACAGGCAATCACTTTACTCACACATCAACACTTCCCACATTTAGTGAAGAACCACAAATTTGAAAGCTGTTTCCCGTCCCRCCCCAGTCTATTAGTAATGAGGGTATTCATTACAGCAGCTTAAATAGAGGGAAAATATGTTGCTTAGCTTGGAGAAAAATGTGTAGGAGAATAACCAGTGTGATGTAAAGCTGTCTGAAACTTTATTTCACAACAGTCATTGCACCAAAAGGTCTAAGAAAGTGGCCTTAAGAGACAAACTTGTGAAAAGTAACCGAGAAAAAACTTGTACTATGTAATCTCTGGGAGTCACATGGATGTAAAAATTGATAAGGAAAACAGCTTGGTTTGGTTTGTCTGTAAAGCTAGCGAACAGAATGTATGCCACAGTGACAACATACATTCTTAAGGTTTCCTAGCATTTAYTGTTAAGACCATTCTGTTTATTACAACCATACCAAGCTCCAACCTTTCTTAACATGTTAGAAGCTACTTCGTAACAAACCATTTTTCAGAGAGCAGAATTCCTTCAGTGACAAGAACAAAATGCTGGAAGTCTGTTTTGCTAATTTTTAAGAATGTTTACATGCAATTTTACTTAAAAATCATCACATCCATACTTTGCTGCAGAATTCTTTGAAATTCYGTCAAAAAACCCCAAAACCTTATGCTGGGCATCAAACTTCTGTTCTCCTGAAAAACTGCTACTCCTTAAGCAATCTCAGGGTCTCTGAAAAAAAGGTAAATTAAAATTTACCTTATGTCTGTACTGACAATTGCCAATGCATTTCAGGGTTATTTGAAAACCTTTATTTACTTAAACTCCTCAACTCTGCCTCGAGAAGGCACTCAGGCTTGAAGTTCTGCTGTGCTTTGGAATAAGCTTTCTAATATTCCCTCTGGAGGTACACACAAAACAGCATCACAGAAAATCTAGCATCTCCGTAACCTTCTGGCATCCTGTTTCCCTGACAGGAACATCTTGACAAGCTCCATCTGACTCCTACAACTCTACTATAGGATCAAGAAATTGAATGTAAAAAGCCACTGAACCAGCTCCATCTCCACTTTACTTGGCAGAGGAGCAGCCCACGTAGCTCAGGCTGGGCAAGGAAGACCGGTATCAACCTTGCCAGTATAGATATACATGCATACTGTACTCCCTAGCCTCTTCCAAAAACAAGTYAGAGTTTGGCAGCTATATTCTCCAGGAGCCCCCTGTACCTGGCACGCTCCAGCCTAAGCAGCAGCAGCAGCAGAGTGAGAATTTTCCAGCAGTGACTGATTATTCATGCATCCAGGAACTGCTGCAGTTGCAAGTGCAACAAACAGAGGCAGGAGAATCTCTCTTCAGTGCCTTCATTGCCACCGCAGCTACTGTGCCAAGACATGCAGAGCGGGAAAAGTAGTCTGATACAGACACAGGGGCAGGTTTTGGTGCAGAGAATGAGAGGTGAGAGATGCAGATTAGATRGATGCCATGGAAAGATGAGGTATAAGCGAAGTTGGTACAACTGAATCAGAACAGTGGGAGTGAAAGGGGTGTACGTGTGTGAAATTGTATCAGAAGAGGTACAGAAGTAAGAGAATCCAACTACAAGTGAACATAAAATCGAGGAAACATTAGATCATTATCTTTTGCTGCTCTCAGAAGGTAGCTCAGACAAAATGCACAAAAAAATTTCTCCCAATCTTTTAAGATCAGCATACCTTAAGGATAACTGCTAGCCTTGGCTAATTTTAGCCCCRTCAGCTCAGGCTGTAAAGGGGGATGCTTTGATGGAGACATTTAGACTGTAAGGAAATGTTGGTATATACAACTGTTGCACCCTTTTTTCCATTAAAAAGAACAAACAAAAACATCAGTTATAATCACGAGCCACATTAAGTTGTAGAATCAAATATTCTAAACTAGGAAAAGCCCAAGGCACTATTGCTTATTGCAGTATGGCTTACGCTCTCTTAATTCACTGCCCCTTTCCAAATGCATCAAGCGCTTCAACACTGCAGTTTCAAACCAGATTTCATACCAGATACTTGGGATAGCAAAAAACCCAACAATGAACACTGCAATTTTATGTACAACTCTGTTTCATCAACAGATCTCCTTCCCCTTTCCCTTTTTTCTCAGGAAGAAAAAAACCAGTTTGCATATTCCTCAAGATTTATGACAAGACTTTTGAGAATTAGTGATGAGCTTGAAAGATACAAAAATGAGARCACGCTGAAGTTGCTCCCCTCCATCTTACTGAATTTTTACAATTTGACTTGTTTATAAAATAACTATTTTGCTAAGATGCATCTAGAAGTCATGAGCCATCATCCATTCCTACCTGTTTCAGAGCTCTCTTTTGGCTAGTCTCTCAAAACTCGGTGTTTTTTTTCAGCCCTCCACCCTCTCTATTGGCATTTTCTTGTTCCTATCTTGCAGAACCACTGCAGAAATGAAGATGGCAGGCCATCTGTAATACAAACATTATTAAATGAGAAAGCACTAGAAATAGACTAGAATGCATGTTACTCTCCAAGGGAACAGTTCAGCAATGACGACTTCAAGAAGTTCCAGCTGTTTTCACCTAAAGAATTTTAGAATAAAGCACACTGCTGAAAGAAGTCACTTCTTTCAGTTCCTAACAAACTAGTACCTTCATAAACAAAAGGGTCCCAAGTTGTTTTTGCGCCACCCCAAGCCCCTAACAAAAACTTAGGCCTTGAAAGGTAAGGTGGAATTTTCTTATATGCTGAACAGCTGAAGAACTGCACGTTTATGTAAAACAGCAGAGAGAAGTCAGTTAACAACACTGCATTGAACTTGGTAAGATGGAACTTGAAATCACTCAAGTTGAATCAAGGACTCTCAGAACAATATGCCTAATAGCCAACTACTACTTTTTGTTGTCTTACAAACATAGGATAACGTAAAATACTACCAGAATGATTTAGTCTTATGTTTTATGTGGTTTACTGTCAGATATCAAGACCTCTTTCTTTTTAATACACGCACATAAGGAAAAAAGCAAATGAGGAAATAAAATGCTTTCCTTATCTCAAGCTGAAGCATTTCCTATGTCACACACACACTTAGAAATTGCCTCATCTCACGTGCTGGGGACATTGCTTTCCTAGCTCTTTATAGGAATTATAGCACGGCCCATAAATATTATTTGGGTTTTTTTATACAGCCGTACATGCTAACAGACACGCTGAACAGGATCAATACGCATAATTTGCACAACTGATTTCGCATATACCATTTACAATAAACTGCTCAACTTTTGAAAATTTAACAAGCTAATCCATCCCAGGATTAGCGGATCCAGGATACTGCGGATGAAGCAATAACAACATCAAGCAATCAAACACTACTTTTTCCATGCAAATAAACTGYCACTACTACAACTATCAGACTACAGCTATATTATTGCATGACAAAGATACACACATTAACTACAGTTTGTATGTTTTTCTTATTTATTCAAAAGCTAGGGGATGACAAAAAGGGTTAAAATGTTTTATGCCACCTATTTATTACATGAACAAATACTTAATCCAAAGGGACTCATTTTACAAGCCCCTCTGTCCAAAAACCACACACAAATTAGTTTTTATACACAAATGTTTATTTCTCAAATAAACTTCCCCTTTAAACACAAGGAATGAAATCTAAATCTTCATAAAGATGAATCCAAAATGAAATCCCTCCAGTACATTGTAATCACTGTTTTCTTGGTCACTACTGGCTTTAACTGTTTAACATCAAAAAACAAGGACATATTTAAAAAATCATGCTACTGGATTCCTAGCTCTGCCTCTGACCAGCTCTATACTGATCTCCAATATTTTAAAATTTTACATCATCAAATCTGAAGCGTTTAATTGAAGAACAGCTGTGCATTAAACACAAACAAATGAACAAGAAGATTATAAGATGTAATCAAGTTCATAACGAATATAGGTGTTCTTTTCATCGTTATAGATTCTTGGATAATGTGCTATCAGAGCATCCTGTGATCCGATGTAGATCGAATTATAAATCTTCCAATAAACGTCTCTGACTTTCCTGGCAGGGTGAAACAAACCCTGGAAAACAGAACGGAACAAAATTTATTAAAAGCTAATGCTCTAAATGTCTGTTATTGAATTTAATCAAGTTCTGCATAATAAGCATTTAAAAAAGCAGTTATAGTAACTAACACCACTTATAACAAAGAAGGCACACTAAATGTGTCATTCCCAAYGTTTGCGACTATCTAAACTAGCAAGTAGTAACACAGTATTATTTAGAGACAGATTTCCTTATCTTTTTTTCTGCAGGGAGAAATTCCAATGAGTGTATTTCTAGTTTTGTATTCTTCTTTTAAAATAAAAATTAAAACCTCCTGCAGCATATTTGGTTGGAACCGAATATTATCTTTGGCTCTGCTAATTGTGATTTGTGCAGAGAGCACTAGATAGGAATACATGAGATAAACTATTATTAAACCTAAAAAAATGAGCAGAATGTGAAAGCTCTACAAAAAACAGTTCTATATAATAAGAATATACAAGTAGCATTTGCAAAAAAATACACTGTTCAAGAGACTTCTTCCACCTTCCTACTGATGTRTCTTTGTGCTGAGACCCCCCACATAAAAAAAACACACAGTGAAATTCCGCATCTGCAAATAGTTAATAAAATGCTGTCACATCTTCTCTACATTGACCCGCATTACATCAATCCTTGCTTCCCACCTGTCACGTGCATTTAGATTCTATAGCCAACGCAGCAAGAACTGTTACGTGCAATTACACAGAAAAGGAGCCTTCAGATTTTACCGCCRCATACACATTTACAGAAGCTGAACTGACTAGTGTTGATGTAATGGTATAAATTCTGATCAAAGCACTGTTTTCTAGTGCTTCACTCTTACACGGTTTTAAATGTCTAACTGTTTTTCTTGGCTAATGACAAATAAKGTTGATTTAATATTAAGCCTATCCTCTCATTTATTTATCTCATTTGTTACTTGTTCTCATAACCCCTTGCACTATTAATTTATTCCCCAGTCATCMGTTAGTGTCCTCAAAAGTTGTGAGATGCTTTCATTTTACAAGTCACAGTGCCAGGCTATTTTASYCAATTTACATTCTAAGTTACCTGCTACTTCTATGCAACTTCCTCAATGTATTCAGCTATCTCACAATACCAAAATCTCTGTTTGTTGCATATTTCAATCACTGAAGTCTTTGGTACAGAACGCCGTGTTTAAAGAAYACTTGAAAGAGACAAAAAGCCACACTCTTTTCCTTTGCTGGAAACCATCTTCAGGYGACTTTTTTGTCTCCTGGAAAGAAGTCCTGCCTGATAGTTGCTGTCTCTGCTATCCCAGCATACACGAGCACATACCTGTAAACAATACTGCAACATTCTGCAGGGACCAATAGCAACTCTGAGGCCCTCCAGAGCCCCCATAACTGCCTGAATGACGTGAGGAGAGGTTTCAAACACATTAGGCCATACGTAATTTAACAAATGATTAAGAGAATCTTCACAGCCAAACCCATAAACACCGAGAGACATATGCTGCACCACGGCACTGGCTGTTTGTCTGTGTACAAGATCCCTGCAAAAAAGAACAATGGACTGTTAATAAATTATACTTAGAAGCAACATGATTGGACAAGCATAGTTATTTCTTTTCAGTAACACTTTTTTTGAAAGCACTAATACACACTTTTAACCCATATTTACTGACAGCAAGAGGCAGGGTAACAATCAGTAAATTAAAAAAAGACAGAGTTTTCTGACAAATTATTGTGCTCTAATTCTGCAGCAAAAGTACTAACAATAGAAAATATCAAAAGCAGTCTGAATGTTAAGAAGTCTTGACTCACTTAAGATGCTTGTATCATTTCAATCTTCAAAAGTATTAGTAAAATAGGAGTATATAATCCAAATTATTTGCAGACAATGGCTTCCAAATTATGCTGGTCACTTAACATCTTTAGCAAACAAGGACAATACACATATTTGCTACCGTTAAGAYCCAGCTACACACTTAAAATATGTCTATGGCTAACTGTACCATAGATAGAAAGAAGTGCACTCACCTGTCCATTAAAGCATCTTCAAGCAATGGTGTAACAGCATAAATGTAATCTTTTCCCATCTCTCCAATGTATTCAAACAGGAAAGAAAGAGATTTTAACACACCATTCTGGACATTCAGTTCTGGAACTCTGTATTCATTCATGAGTGCAGGCAGCACTGTGAAAGGTGAGCATGTTTCAGCTACAATAGCAATTGCTACTGTAGTACATACTCTGTTCTGCCTTTCCTGTACTTTTAAGTTATTTAGCAGTGTAGCCAATACATCGTGAGGTCTGGAAGAGATAAAATGTGTGTCCATGTCAACAGAAGCAGTGAGGATTTGGATAAAATTAGYTGAGTTTCAAACAGCAAGTGGCAGAAAAGCATGGTTTAGCCCTTAAAAAAAGTTTAGATAACTGGGAAACAACATAAACCACGAAACCGTGAAACAGTGTAAGCAAACTGCATGATCTTACTTTCATAACCARCATTTTTTACTTTCTCTAGACTTAGCTTTTTTCCTGCCTTCTGTTCTGCCTCTTGTAAACTCTGGACGATAGCAGTAGTCTCCCCAYTATTTACTCTGATCCCACAGGTAATTACAAACTTGTATAAAATCATACATATTGGCAGAGATGGGCAATGTCCTGTATAGGTAAGTGCAGTTACGGCATTCCTTGGTTGCTTGCTGTRTGTGTGTTAAGTCAGTAATTGGCCACTTATTTAAGAATATGCATAAAGATGGGAACTGTGCTTCATTCTACAATCTGATGACTTGCAGTTATCACCTTAGTGGCCAAAAGTCCTTTGCAAATCAACAGAAGTATTGATTTGGGGAAAAATAAGAGAAGAGATATTGAGTATTTAAAGGAGAGCTTATGAAGGAATACAGAGAGGGTCTGAATGCATATCACAGTATCAAAAATTCATGAGACAAACAGCTCTTACTACCAAATTATACTCTAACCTTGCTCATCTACGAATTTAGTTCAGAACTGCAGCACCCTATGTTAATGAAGAATAGGTGACTGCATTCTCCTTCTACAAAATGAGTAAAATCAAGTCTACACATTTAACATGTTAAATGTAGATAAGTTTGAATATTTCTCACCAGAAAACACACAATCATCACAATATTAGGTAACTGTGTGTAGAAGAGGATAAGCATTAGACCAACTTACCCAATAGCTTTCGCAATATAACCAAAAGTGTTCACTGTGGCTCTTCGGATAGCTTTCTTGTGAGCTTTTAATAATTCAAGCAGTTCAAAGCAGATCCTCATCCACTCTCTTGCAGAAACATATTCTGCACCTCTGGAAGAGAATAAAGTGAGTTATCTCTTCAGTGATGTTAGAAGTTTTTAAATAAAACCACATGAATTGCAGCACCTATTCATTTGCTATCAACAGAGGGATACTGCTTAAGCAATTTCCTTAATTAGGTATCTGTTAACATTAGACCTTCACTGGTTAACAGTGTACTCAAAATTTATTATGTTGTGTGCATTCTAAGTTTGCATAAATGGACATCATACTACTTACAAAGGGTTTGCAAAATAATTAATTACAATATGTTCAATACTGCCTGCTAAATATCTCATCTTAAGCTTTGTGCACAACTTAAGAAATATCAGGAAATACGACAATAAATACCCAGATTCCAAACCTGATACTCAACTTTAGCTTTTGCTACAATAATTGCCCACACAGAGGGTCAAATATTTTATCATTAGTCAGCTTACCGGTCTGCAATGCGCCCAACAAGATCAATACAATTTTCCTGTACTTTCTCATGTCTGTTCTTCAAAATAGGTGTAAGTCGTGGCAGCAGATCTTTGATCGGTGGTGTCATCTTGTGCATACCTAGTGAATTCAAAGAGGCATATTTAGTTTTATAATGTCTTTTCATTTTGCTCTTGAACAGGCATGTAATCAATACACAAACGTACCTATAACATTCACAATAGCCTTAAGYGCTCCGAGTATGCTGCCCAGTACTTCAGGATATTCTTCACCCAGGTACTCATACAAGACAACACCCAAGTGTCCCATCAGTTTTTCCTACAACCAAGTAAAAAGATTTAGAAGTTAATTTTTTTCCCCTCTCATTACTATGACATACTACAGGAAATTTGGTAGAAGTCAATACAATACCTCTTGACAAGTCTTCATGACAACTGCAGTACGAGAGATCAGGTCAGCAGCCTGCTGCCTAACTTTAGCCGATTTGTTGTTCAAACGCCACAAAACTGTACCACAGATTTGTGGCAAGTAGGGTTTAACTCTTTTGCCTAGAGCATTAACCACTGTGCCAAAACCATTCAGCATCACAGAATCCTGAGTGTAAAAACAACAAAGGAAAATSAGACCAACAGCAACACTACATTTTAATTCAACTTGACATCATCTAAAATTGCTATTAAAATGCTAACATTCCAGAGCTTGTTTCTGGATTTCATTGATTAGAGCACTGACATCTAAAAAAGGATTCTAAAAATCTAACTTAGAAGCATACATTTCTGTATAACTAACAGTGAGGTAGCTTACAATTAAAGTGAACCAAATACTAAATACCCTTGGCCATACCTCTGTGGTCTGTTCTTGAAAGGCGTACAAGATACCATCAATAAGTTGTTCTTCCAGTTTATGATCAATGTCTGCTGCCCCTAGATTTCCCATTATCTTCTCAATTGTTTCCATGACCATTTTTCTGTACTGCTCAGCCTCATCTTTCAGATCATCCACAATTCTAGAAATAATTTCTGCTGCTCCAACTTTATTTGCCAGCTCCACAGTTGTATCAACCAACTGAAATATACAAATGTTAAGTAAGCAATTAAGCAACCATTGTTAAAACCAACTTTCTACATCTTGAAATAAATTTCCCTAGTCTGAAGAGGACAAACAGCATCATGTATGTTAAGCCCACTACGAACAACTGTTTTTACCTTTAGAAATCATCCAGCGTTTTAAACAACACAAATGGGGTGAACTACCCCACCTTACAACTGATGTAGACTCATATTCACAGATGTAAAATGTCTTGATAGCCTCCTAAGAACCTGTAAGTCTTCTATCTATGCAAGTTCTAAATTGCTAGTCTAAACAAAATTCAGTTTCAGGACATACAAGACAAAATTAAGCATCTAGCCTGAATGAACGTTCTAATGTGAATTTTGTTCTACTGTAAATAATTTCCAATTAAAAAAAACAAAATACCTGTCTGTAATTTCTTCTGTCCAATGCCATTCTGTGCTGCCAGAAGTGTTTGAAAAAAGGTGGTAAGATTTCTGTTTTAATGTAGTTTGCTTCAACACCATCCGTACCACAACACTGCTTTACCACCTGACAGAAAATAAAAATACAACTATTTTAATTCTGTGTAGAGTTTGGGTTTTGGGGTGGTTTTGGGGTGGGTTTTTTTTATTTTGGTTTGGGGTTTTTTTTTGGTGTTTTAAGAAAAGGAAAAACATGTATATTCGGTATTAATGCTAAACAATCATTCTGACATACCTTCAACACAATTTTTTTCATCTCTTCATCAGGAGATTGGAACTCTCTGATAAGGATTAGCATGACCTCTCTGGTATAATAGTTTGCATACTCAGCATCCATGAGTGGAATCAGGTAACCAATAGCCTTCAAAAAGGCAGCCAAACCCTATTTAAATGCAGAAATATGTCTCCAGTGAGTTACAGAAGATATACATCCATTTCAGTTCAAACTAAAGAAAGTATTTTAGATATACCTTTCCTCTGTGTTGACGTATACCCTTCCATAAAGGCTTCAGAACGGAATCAAATGACTCAATACCATAGGGAGTAGCTGCCTCAGCCAAAGCAGCAATAGCCAAAGCACTGATGGTGCGAACTTTCTGCTGCTCATCCACCAGACCTGCAAGAGAATAGTGTTTAGTACCACTTCTTGTACTTCTTGTGACTTAAGTTCAAAATAGCAAAAACAGAGGGACAGTATAAAAAGGATTAACTTATTTTCAGGAAAAGTAAACCACTATTCCTCTTTCAGAGTCAGCTGAACTCTTTCTCAGTGTCAAAAGAAGACACAAAACAAGGGCCTTACTACCACTGTGCCTCACTGGGGTATGAAAAATTTTCCAAATATAAAGTGAATAAAAAAAACCCCAAATCTTTGCCTGGGAAAGCCGAACTTACCATGTTCAATAATTTCAACCAAGCTCCTGAGATGAGGCAAGATAGCACAACCCATAAGAATAGCAATCTGCTGTACAATCTTGATGCCAGTATGCCTAGCCTGCCAGGATTTTTTGCTTTTACAGACAGCTTTCAAGAATGGTAACAGAGAAGGAATGCCCAAAGCGGAGGCAACGACAGCAAAGGCTCGAGCTGTTGTATTTCGGACATATTCATCCATATTATCAATATCAGGTCGCATTGTGGAGATCATTGTTGCCAAACCAGCAGCCTGAAGGAAAAACATACAAAACATACCAGTTGGATTTATGAACAGCACTGTTAATTCTTCTGCTATGCCTATAAACATGCAGCTATACGTAAGCTAACTCGGTGCCTTAATGAGGATGGAACTTTACCTTAGCCAAATTTGAAATAATTTCTCTGCCTTCCACTCTAGCATAGTAGTCTTCATCAATCAGCAGTGGTTCAATGACAACAAGGATCTGAAAAAGATGAACAAATTAGTATTTCCTTTCATTAATACTTTTAGCAGTATTTCTGGCCCTACTAGATTCCATGAAACAGAGATGGAATTCATGGATCCAAGCTTAAAGCTTTATGATGACCGGAATAAATTTAAATCTATTATGCTCTTTTTACAGCTCTTTGTCTCTAAAGGACCACGCCCAGATATACTACCTAGATCAGATAAGATCCCCTTCCCACCCCCAAGTGTGCATATATCATTTTTACATCATGCCTTAATACTATATATAAAGCCCACACTTCGATCACACTACAAGAACTGAAAGTTTGGCTTAAGAAGAAATATGAAAGCCAATTACATTAAAAACACATGGTATCATCCTCTTCCGATATGCAAATAAAATATACACTTTACCCAGCAATGATCAGAAAAAGCAGATCAAAGATGAAATAGTGAATTGCAACAGACCTTGTGTACATATGGTCGGACCAAGTCATCCAGTTTGTAAAGAATTCTGTCGATGACTTTGACAAGCAAGTGACGCTCCTGATCTTCAAGCGTTGGTGACATCAGCAGAGGCAGAATCTGATTAAACAACGGCCCTGCTCCAAATTCCCGGGCTTTATCAGTAATTTGTCGCAACGCAGCCTAAACAAAACCAAACAGCCTATCAGTTAAACTAAGGAAACAACACTGAACAACTACAAACCAGTAGTTTAACCAAGTTAAAATGTAATTCACTGTAACCACAGGCTTCAGAATACTTGCTCCTACCACTGCAAAACTCTACTTCAAACAATTTTATGCTGTTTAAAAACAAATGCATGAAGAAAAACACCATGATGTTAGCTCCCAGATGTTCAATTTTCAAGAAAAGCATGCTCCTGGTCTAATACTAATGGCTCCCTCCGAAAAGTAGCTTATACAGCACTTACTTGCATCTAGGCACCTTGGTGCTATGTCAATTTAGAGCAAAACTATGCAGAAAAGATTGCTAATGTATTGCATAATGTGTAAGGCTGAAACTTAACTAAGAGCTACACTGCTAATTTAAGTGTAAGAAGCAAAATCCAGAAAATTATGAAGCCCTGTAAGCAAAAAGCACTATAAATCTAGTTTCTCATAATTGTAAAAAAAAAAATTATATAAGCCATATATTGTTTAGTGACTGACATTACTGTACAAAGAGCAGCAATAGTACATTACATTGAATGCCAAACAAAAAGCCACACAGATATAAGAAGAGGAATAAACAGATATGAAAGTTTAGGAGATTATCTTAAAGAGAATCCCACGGACAACTGAAACTAAAACTAAAAACAAATGCAGATTTTTGAAAAATGAAATTACATAAATGAATGACAATTCATCTTACCTTTCTCATGGGAGGTGTGCCATTCTTTATTTTCAGAAGTAATTTCATTATTTTTCTTTCTTTCTGTTCTTCAGGACTCAGAGTTGATTCATCAACATCAACCTACAAATAATTCCAGACAAATAAATAGGCATTGCTACATATTCAAAAGAAATCAGGAAACTTTAATCAGCATGAGTGAAATCTCATTTACCAGCAGTTTATCAAAGTATTGGATATCATCTGGTTTTAGGAATGGAAGATTGCCAGATGGCTGGTCATTAACGCTCTTCATAGTCCGGTCTTCTGTCTGCATGTGAAATCCAGTCATACCACCCAAAGGTGTTGGAGTTGCTGTAAGTTTACGAGCTGGAGTGCGAATAGGTACGTAACCAGCTGGTGGGGGAAGAACCTACAGAAAAAAGAACAAAATTTATCTTATCACAACAGATGTAAAAAGAGGAAGGCATCAAATACAAAACATTACTAAACTTACGTCTTCCATTTTATTTGTTTGGGGATCTGTGCAAGTGTTGTTGCATATGTTAGATCCCATGTTCACAGCAATACAAACAAATTCACCATGACAGTTTGTATTCGTGCTTATCCTGTACTGACGGTATTTCAGAAGAAAGCTCACTTTCACTGCTGAGAGCTTGGATAACAAACTTTGAAGTCTCTTTACAAAGTATTAAAGAAGCACTTCAATATCTGTATCAACACAGCGTATTTGGTGACTTAGAATCTGTGACTCTCTCCTATGTTTTTCTACATCCGGACTTAATATTTTTATCAGTCCATTCAGAGCTCATTACTGGCCTTACAGGCATTCCCAACATTGAGAAGCAGAATAATGGCTGGCCTTTGAGATCAGCTTTAGTTCTCCCTTTCTAGTGGATTTACAATAAATCAGTAACTGWATCAAACAAACAACTACAATCAATAATCAATACTTAATGTGAAACATTCTACTTCTGGGACAACTCTTTTTKTTTTGTTTTGTTTTATTTTTTTTCTTAAAAAAACAAACACCACCAGAATATCCCCTGGCAGAAAAAAAAAACATCATGGTCTGCTGCATTTTAATCCAGATGAATTACCTTATATCCTTCTGGAAACATAGCATCCAATTCTTCGTCAGAAAGTGGTCTGTTCCTCTCATCAATTTCCCTTTCCCAACGCCAAGCCTGCAGCTGTTCAGGAGTCATGCTCATGATATGACCTATATTCAAATTTAAAAAAAATAATTAAAACAAGGATTTAAAAAAAAAAAAAAATCTTGTGTATGCAGAAGGAGATGACTTATTTACTTAACTTTTCAGTGCTCTCTTGAGCCAAAATTTCCAGAGCACTTGCAATCTGTAGCCAGTAAGATACCAAACTTTTAGAGAGCCTTTTATCAATTTTTTACCAACTAAATTGAACAGGAACAGACATATAACCTTAGTCTCAATTCCCCTCCAGAACTGAGTTGCTGTGGGTATTAAAAATGGTAAACTGCACATATACTGACTGCTTTCATACAGGCAGGAGAACATGTTAGGCAGAAGTCTATTTCAAAATACAATATAAAGGTAAATGCTTCATTTCCAAAGTGAAGCCTTAGAGAATGGACTGGGCTTACCTGGTGTAGGAGTTGCCATGTTCATAGCTGGTGTACCAATGGGTGTTTTGCCAGGTGTCAGAACAGGAGTGCTGCCACCCATCTGGCTAGCAGGTGTTTCATCCCATCGTGACTTTCTTTTACTTGCTCCTGGGGTTGGCGTCTCACCAATGGAGTCACCACCTCTATCTGTACGAGGCGTCTCAGCCCATCCACTGCCATGTCCCGGAGTATCTAAGGAAAAACAAAACAATTTTTGCAGAAAGCTAAACGGTGTATACTCCAACTATAGAATCAATATCCAAACCCATTTTCAGTATCTCGTCCTCATGTCTACACAAATCAACAAGTATCAAATAAACAAATTAGCTAGACAAAAAGTAAAGACTACTTTGGTGAATATTGAAAAACCACAGGTATTACACCAAAAACATCCAACAGAGAACTTCATTTTATGAAAAAAGCATGTCATCTTGTTGCTGAATCTTAGCATAAATAGATGAAATTCTAAAAAATACAGAAGAACTCAGTCTAGAAATTGGACAAAGTACTCCACATACTCCCTTGATAAAAGCAGTGTTTCACTGTTCTGACACATGAGCTTCATTCAAATTAGGCAGGTGAGAAAATGCTTCCAAAACTTGTTTTAATGCTAACCTCTTAAAAAAAAAAATCACAATTCAAAAACAACACATATAAATGTATCACAAAAACCGATTCAACATGAGCTCCTTTACTATGTCCTTTACACATTAAAATCCCAGCCTGCAGCAGTCACTAGATATACCACAAAACTTTGATTCAATTTTTGAGCCGAGGTGCTTTCACAAATGTGAGTTAAGCTAACAGGCAGAACTCAATGCTACAAACTCAGACAAAAACATCACTTCACATCAACCACTAGATGTCAGAATATAATTACTTCTTGCCTGACTTCTGAATCTACTGTTTACTTAAGGTGAAAAAATCCTATACAATTAACCATTCAAAACTTATTACATGCTTTCCAGTTCACCATAAATACCTCTTTCTGTTTTAGGTGTTTCATCCCATCGATTTTTACGTGCACTGGAAGTGGCACCTCCATGGCCTGGTGTTGCATGACCGGGCGTGTCCCGACCGGGTGTTGCAGCTCCTGCTGGTGTATGACTGGGAGTTGGATCCCATATTTTTGAGCCTGGGGTGGCACCAGGAGTTTCACTACCCTTCGCACGGCCTGGAGTTTCATCCCATCGCAGAGATGGTGTATGTCCAGGAGTCTGTACAAGACAAAACCGCAAGTATTAGTATTTCTCATACTATACAGTAAAAGACTGCTAGTTACTCTTTTTTAGTAGAATAAGAAACTTCTGAAATTCAAGAGGATTAGCATTAATAATGTCTTCTGTAGATAAGCTAATGAACACTAGGATTATTACCTCTGCTTGATCCCAACTGGATAATTTTTTAGGTGTAGCACCAGGAGTCTGATCAGCTGTTTGATCCCAACGCCGTTTGCGTTTTGAAGGTGGCTGAGATGCAGCTCCATTGACGACTTTAAGCTCTCCAGCTTTAGCTTTTTCAGCTAGTTGCTGCCTAATTTCCCTCTATTCAAGGGCACAAAAAGACAAACATAAGAAACAGATTTCTTAAGAAGGCCTCTTCACATTATACCTTTAAAAGAGATTTTTCAGCTGTTATCATACGTTTTTATGCTATTTTTTGAGGTTTTGCTCAAATAACATGCAATTAGCTACTGTTTTAATTTCACGATCATTATCTTTTCAAATTCTTCTATACTGACAGAGCAGCTATGTGTTTGGAGGGGCTGTTTTTAAATTGATTTCTTATAACAGTCATTACTACAACAAATGCAAATGCATGGAGAATTTTGAGTGCTATCAGTTTCTGTCACCTATATGTATGCCTTAAAATCATTACACATCTGTTTGAAACAAGTTCCACTTCAGTAAATGAAAGGTGGATGAGTCAGAAAATGTGTTCATGTGAGTTATATCCCATGACATAAAAAAGCCCTGAAATTCTTATTTAAGATTCTGAGATGACATTGTTAAAACAGCACACTAACCCAGACTGTTTTTCACTTATCAATGGGTCTGTGAACAGCAAGATTGTCAAAATTATTAACTAATTCCTCAGTTAAGGTAAGTCAAGTAGGGTAAATCAATATAAATCTACAGAGGTCACTGGAACTACATGATCTTGCTCCAATTAACAAAATGGCACTGTATGTATTAAACAGGAAATTTTATTATATTACCAACATCATCTTACCTATTAAAATGAGTTTTTAATAGCCATGAATGAAGCATGTACTTTTACTTTTTTTTCCCTAATATTTAAAACTAAATGTCAACCTTACACCAGTTCTTAGTGCTTCAACAAAAGCCTTTTTAAACCTCCCTGGATTCCCTTTACACAGAGCTCACAAAACCAAGCATCTCTGACACTGAATACTCCTTAGTGACTGTCAATTTTTGTCTCTCATCCTCTGAAAGAAAATAAACAACAGAAAGTCCAAGTGCTATAAAAAAAATCCAAATTAAAATATAATGAGACTATTTCTCCCTCCATTGTTTAGGTATTATATAGAACAGATGCTTTCCAAAACTTTCATCTTTAAATTCTACTGACTTTCAACATGTGAAGAGCAGGATTTTCCAAAGAAAAAGACTTTTAACCCAAGACAAAAAGTCAACAGAATTTCCATTCCGACTTTCTTAACATGCTTTCAAAGGCTGAAAATGAAACTAAGTTCAAGTGGAAAACCTTCCCCACACACACCTCTTCTTTTGTTAAATGCTGTTCACGCATAACATCCATGTATGTTCTGGCATTCATTTTAGGATCTGGTGTCTTCCCTCCTGCGGAAGAGAACAGCAACAGGAATGGAGCACAATGAGTACAGGGTAAGCAGAAACTACTGACTTTTTCTATTGTCCT
The DNA here is from genome assembly GCA_030449065.1 of Oceanodroma leucorhoa. NCBI lineage: Eukaryota > Metazoa > Chordata > Aves > Procellariiformes > Oceanodroma > Oceanodroma leucorhoa. The sequence goes on along the minus strand of JASVER010000003.1, from coordinate 20,836,022 downwards.
GCTCTAATATTATATTATTCCATGATCATTTAATTTTACTTTTTGATTGAAAATTTTAAAAATTACATGTATCTTACGTTTATTCAGTTTGCTGATCAATTTAACCTGTTTGAACACAAACATAACTACTGCAGTTTCAAACAAATATTTTAAAGCCGATATAAATGATAAAATGACAACACAGTTAAGAGTCTTCAGAAGTGATGGGTTCCTGGGTTGCTAATCCGGAATACGTACACTTTCGTGCCTTTGTCTCCATCAGCAGTTCTGACTTCAAGCAGCAGAATAGAAGCCTAGAAAATTATCTCTTTACCATTAGTAACACTTTGGAAAGATATTTATATTCAAAACATTACCTTGTGTAAGCTGTTAAATCCTAGTTGTTATCTGACTATAAATAACTATTGCATACCTAAGTAATGTTTAAAATGTTTTATCATAAAGACCCATTTTAAAGTTTGACAAATCTGGACATTTCACAGATCTTCTAGTGTCATATCGTAAAAGGGCTTCATTAAAAAAAAAAAAGAACCAAACAAAACAAAAAACCCCAAAAAACTGTTTGATGACACTCTCCCCCTCTTCTCAAGGTACAATTGTGATTGGGAGCTGAATGCAATACAGTACATATACCACCACAATGATACTCACAGGTAATGGGTTTTGTATACCATGTGTTGTTTTATGCTGTGTATCTTGCGTTAATTAAACTTTTAAATATTTTACAAGAAGCCCAACTTTATAAAAACGAGACTTGTCAAGAAAAACACTTTTCTTTAAGAAAAATGTGCAGATTTGCTATACAAGTGGTATAGCAATATAATTTAGGGAAAAAAAATAAACTTCTTAAACATTTCTATGCTGAAGATCATTGCCCAATTGGCTGTGTCATTCTGACACTAGCTTTGATAGGACTTTCCTTTGGAATACTTTTTCACCATAATCTACACAGGATGTGTTGAACTGCACCCTTAAGAATGCAGACAGGACTGGCATATAGCAGTACTGCTGTAGGAAAGAAATTAAGGACAGTTAGTATGGGCCTGTGAATTCTGACAATACATGTTTATATCAATTACAATTAAGCAAGTAAAATAATTAATATCCCTATTAATTCATGCAGGCTGAAATTCTCATTTGTAAAACCTGCAAAATAGCTACTAATTTTAAGCCAACAGGCACCTTATTGCCACACGTGAAACTCACTCACCTGAAGAAAGTTTCTGTCAGACCCACTAACACCCCTTTTCCTGACTTGCATTCTAAAATTATCAGAACAGACTTGAACTATTAATAGTATCAAAGTCTTGTATATGCTTTTGTTTCTTTTAGCTATACCACCTAAGTTTACATAGGATGGTAAGAATTAGGTGCTCTATTTTGAGAACTAGCATTTCAAAAGCAGTAACCCTGTAAATCTATGACTTGGAATGAAAACTTTCAAGGTACTGAAAGAATTTGAGCACTCAATACACAAGTTGTTCAAAGTATAAAGCACAACCCAAAACAAAATGAAAAGAGAAACCTTTAACCCTTTGTGTTTCTATGGCAATGGCTCATTATTTTCTTGTCCTTCTACCTGGAAAGAAAACTTGTATTATAAAGATGAAGAATATGGCATCTAGGTTTTCAACCAAATCTCTATGAAAAGGGGATGTTTAAAACAAAACTAAGTTTATAAGCATGCCAACAGAAATCAAAGGGCTAAAGACAATTAAAGACAACAAATTTCATAAAGGGTATAGAAAAGTCAAAATAAATTACCATCTGCAAAAGGATCAAGACGCTCAGGGGAAATTATCATCATTCGCCTGTGCTTTTTGTACTCATCTTCCCGATCTGCAATCTTCTGAGGACGGTGTTCTGCAAAAGGATCATACTAAAAACCAAAAAAAGCTTGTTAGTCACATATGTATGAAGAACAACATGAAAAGTGTCTGGTGACCATAATAAGCCTGTATTCATTTTCAGTATTACTAAAAAGGTCTACTTTATTTTTAATCTCAACTATGCAGGAATGTCAAAACACTATGCTAATACAAATTTTACTTCTGAAATTGGAATTTTACTTTTTTTAACACAGAATTTCTTATGAAAATAACTTCTGACAAAAACTTGCTATTTTAAGAAGCTTATTTACTTGTTACCAAAGCATTTAATACTGTCAACGTTTCACCTTCTTTCTGCAGGGGGACTTAATGCTACTTCATATGCTGTTAGATTTCACAGAAAAATACTCCAGAAATATAAAACCTAAGTGATTACATTTTCTTTACAAAAACAGAAGTATAAAGGACATTAAGTTTTCCAGTTATTTYCATTTTTGACATATCTGACCTACCAAAAATATTTAATAGTTTAGTGTATATGCCCACATTGCCTTTACATGCAGAAGTGCCAATTTTTATCATCCTGTGGAATTCTAAACTAAAGCAGTAACAAGCTTAGAGCAAAATTAAAATACTATAGCCCTTTACATAAATTTTGTATTTCCAGAAGACAAGACCTGGACTCAAACTTTAACACTTCTTTCCCCTAATACCTACAACAGTATTTTATTGTGCCTTCAATTAAGATGTACCTGTTCAGTAGACTGTGGTATGTCATTAAGCAATGCCACTGGAGCATGGTACCCTGGCTTCTTCTGGCCAAGCAAACTTGTAGAAGGGTAGTCATCATCATCCTGTCAGTAAAAAGACATGGCAAATTTGTCATGTTGATATTATATTTAGATAATGTCAAACTGACATACTGTGGTCATAGAAAAGATGAAAATGGACAACTAGAATAGTTAATTCCAAATTTTAGCAAGCTTTTTCATATGCCTTGTTTTATTACTCCCAAACTGCTGAATCAGATAAACCTACCCACATCACCAAAACCATAATTTTTTTCTCTACAAGATTCAAGTATTCTGCAATATACTACATTTAATCAAATATGCTGTCTACACTAGTTATACAGAAAGTCTGTATTTCATATTAGCACTATTGATATAGTTCCCTATTTGGCATGTGAAAACTGGTGCACAGAAGTTCAAACCATTTTTTCTTAGAAGCCAGCTAGATATAGAACAAAACTTCAGTAAATAACCTTATAAAAAAMCCTCAGAAACAGTGAAAAATTCAGAAATGTATTAATGTTGAGTTATACCTTCTCAATCACAATGGCAATAACAAGTACTCAGAATGTGTAAGATGCTTTTGCTATTTCCTTACMGTAGTAGACAGTTTCTGTACAATAATTTAAAGCAACCCAAAAGAAAAACTGCTCTTAAAACTATGAACTTATTTCAGTGAGACCCTTTAACGGAAATTTTTAATTAAGGAATTCTTAGAAGTCTAAAAATGACACATAGTACATCACTAAAAAAAATATATCAGCTAATACTAAACTAAACATAACAATCTTCCTTCATCCTAAAAATACAATTCACTCACTGTAATATCTAGTTGCCTATGTATTTATGGTCAGAACTGTAGTTTCTGACTGCTCCTGCAACTGAAAATGTGGTCAAATGTTTAACATTAGAAATTAACATGAAGTAATCTTACAAGCAGGATACATGAGGAGAACATAATACAGTGAAAAAGCCAATTCTCAAAAATCACTCTGAAATTTGAAATGAAGTAGAAATAGWAATCTTAAAATAGTCACTTAAGTTTGTTGGCCCAAGTTTTATGAGATTTTTTTTTTCACCACCATTTTTCATCTTGGCAGCAACAACAGAACAAAGCTAATTATTCAGTCAAGGCTAACACTGACTAAGTACCAGACCACAACTTTTTGCCTTCTGCTTGGGCCTACGTGACTTTCAAAGCACAACTCATGAAGTACAAGCCAGACTTAGAACTTATGAGCTTCCCGGATAAGACATATTTGGTCCAGTATGGCTTTAATGACAATAACTGCTTCTAYTTCAGCCACTGCTATTAAAAATTACTCAAAATTAATCCCAAAATACTTAGAATGCATGCYCTAAACAAACAAATACATAAAATGACTTACATCTTCCAATTCAGTTGCTGCAATAGAAGTGACATATCCAGCAAACCTGCTGTCGCTGCCACCATAAATTTCTTGATCATAATATCCTGTGGAATCAAGGCCTACTCCTTGTGCTTCATCAAGAGCAGGCTTTTTTCCTTGAATTTCTCGAATTTGTGCTTCAATATCTAGGGTGAAGACACACACACACACAAAAATCAGGTCTTTTTACACATATGCACAAAATGTAATACTTATGTTACTATGTACAGCAAACTGACTTTTCCACCCAAAGATTATCTCTAAAGAAATAAACAAGTATGACACACAAAACTAAAATCACAATGTTTATAAGCAGCTTTTCCTTAAGTTGTAATATTATCTAGCACAGACTACTTCAATTATATGGCCTAAAGCAAACTATTCAAACCCACTGTTAAGCCATCTCATCTTCCAACAGAGATAGCAGAGAAGGTAATTTACACCACAGTAATATTTCTCAACACTACACTAACACAACACTTTATCAACAAATGTAATCCTCTCATTAAAAAGCCTTTCAAAATGTTATCACCAATTAAAAAACCAGTTTTGCTAATTTAAACAAATCTGGTCAAAAGACTTGTCAGATCTGAGAACATTTAATAAAACAACACTGTATTGCGTTACCTAACATATTGCAAAGCTGTATTATCTTTGAACAAATTAAAAAAAATCCTCTAATAAGGCACTGGATACAAAGTTAGCAAAAAAAAAAAGTTAGGACCAGTTTCTTTTCACTCTGGCAGCTCAAATATTATTTTCTCATGACTATTCCTGCCTGCACCACCATCTTTGAAGAGTCTACTATTCTTCTGTATAACAAAAAGCTTACCCTTCAAACAGGACAAATGGGAGCTTTGTCATTCTTGTAACRTATCAGGGTCTGACTCTAATCAACTCTGGTGGCCATCTTGACCTTAGAAATTTGGTACTTAGAAAGAACATTAACTTGTTAACCCAGAAAATAAGGAACCAAATTAAACCATGCTTTCCTCTTACTTGTAATGCAACAAGAAAGTAAGTTACAGTAATCCAACTGTCTTCAGTTGGATTGTGATGTAGCTATATTAAGGCACAGCTAACTCCATAAAAATTATTACTGTTTCCATCTGAATTTTATTTGATTCAACAGATAATGTAAAGACAATTATCCATACAATGTAGATTTCAGTAGATCAAAGAATTATTTTCATGGCCAAAAAAATACCCAAGAGTTGCATTTCATGGCTGAAGGAATACCACGGATCATGCTTGAGCAGGAGGGTTGAACTATATAGTCTCAAAAGTTCCTTCCAACCTGAACAATTCTGTGATTCACCCTCTCCCATCTGAAATGGTATTGTCTGCTATGTTAATTTGAGGGAAATTTGCCAATTTACAAAAGCYGCAGGAAATTTATTCACAAATAATCTTAAATCTTGACTATTCACTGTTTTTTTTATTATTGTTGCTCATTCCTCTTTCTCAGGACAAGTAAATTTCACAAGGTTTTCCCACTGAGATATCTTGCAAAAGACACTACACTACAACATCTGCTAACAAACCTGGCAAAAATTAACATTAGAATACTTTTTTTTTTAAAAGGTAAAATTTAGAATTTGCTAATCCAAATTATTGGACCTGCGACATAAATGGAGGGGAGGTTTTGTGATTTTTATTTTTTGTTATGATTGAAAGACTGCAGATAAAAGTGCTTAGTTTAAAAGTTTAAACTGTCAGCCCTGTAAACTTCAAGACTTAAAGTCAAGGCTGGGTCCTTTTCTTATCACAAACTGCCACTAATAAAAAAAAAAAAACACACAAACCACTGTAAGCCAAATTATGCCTCTTGTATAAACGCATGTTTTCTACAGAGGTAACTGAGCACGTAGTTTTACCTGACACATCTTTGCTATACAGCTCTGAGTGAGAATGAGAATAGCAGGATTAAGTGTTCATGTACAGCCTGCAGGACTGGCAGTTAGAAACATTAGCTTCACTTTAAGCACAGTAAACCTAACAGAAAATCTGCAATTCCTGCAGTGGTCTAGTGGGGAAACAAAGAAACAGCAAAAGTATGTTTCTAAACTCATCAGGAGTCCCATGCACAGAAGATACATCATAGTAGCTGATAAGGAGAATCTTGCTCCAGCCAGTTAAGGGCTTCCATCAAACTTCTGCAGATATCTAGAACAGGGTAATGTGGACAGTCACCTCTGCGTTACAGAAACTCATGGTATCTGCCTTGAACTCATGAGAAGCTGAAACCTGACAAAGGCCTTATACTGCTGTCCATGATCACCTGCTGAATCCTGCCCCAGGTACATCCAGCTCCCCCTAAAATCCTGCACAGCATAGGGGAATCCAGCCAGACCAGAACTTGAGACCCATTGCTCCCCAAYAGGCTACTTCCTGCAGAAGCAGCAGAAAGAAACTACCGCCGAATTAGGGATCCTTGCCTTGCCCACAGAGGTCTCTGATCACCTTCAGAGGCATACCACACATATCCTGTTTACCAGTATCATCTTAAGGCATTCCATTTTTATGAAGTCGTCCTATGGCATGGTTATGGAACTGATACAACTAAAATACTTTTCTCACAGATTTTTTAGTTATTTCTGTTTCTTCAAAAGAGCAGATCAAGTTCCTGATTCCTTTTGCAGCCTGGTGCAATGCAGCACTGGGGTGAAAGGGAATACCTGAAGCTTCCCTTGCTACCAAGGACAACACTACTAGCACGGAGTGCTTTTAGAGTACAATGACATTGTTTCTTATTTCTAAAGAGCAGTTACTGGAACAACACACTGCCTTTTTAGTAGCATATTAAGTCCCGATTGTGCATCCACAGCTGTAACCAACTTCAACACAAAAAAAGCCTACAGATCTTGCCTACAATGCAAAAGCATTTCCATCATCTGTCCACTGAATCAACCTGACCATATAAGCTCAGCCAAATAAAGCACCGGTAAGTACCCTGCCATGCAGGATGGGCCACAGAGATTTGCTTGTGCATGGGCTCCCACCACTACTACCATCAACAGTCTGTTGAAACAATTGTGGGATTTCTGCAGCAAAAGCGTTACTATAAAAATATTTTCCTATTAATAGTTCTTACCAACACTTTACATACTAAGGTCTTGTTCTCTTATTTTATCTTTAAAATAGCTGTATTTATTGAAGAGGGTACAGACCTCATTTATTATTGGCCTTCTCCTTTAAATTACAATGACTACAACTGTTTGCAGACTAAGGAGCATTCTCATTTTCTTACAGCAAAACCTKCTGGGTTATCTATACCAAAAAAGAAAGTCTGCATAGGGTGTATAGGGTTAACAAACCCCCACTTATGGCCACCATAATTTTCAACTAATGCCATGCAGTCTCTAAGTGCTACTTTAAATTAAGCACTCYGAAGAGAACACCCATTTGACATGCCACAAAACCCCTTTAGCCAGAAGGTCTAAAAGGTCTGCAGCCAGAGGTAGCCTGATTGCCAGTTCAGAAGGCATCACATATTTAGCTGGAAAAGACTATTTTGACATTAAAGATGTGTTTACCTTCCTTGATCTAACTGGCACTGTCTTGAAAGAGCTCACACACTATTTAATAAAGCACTTAAATACAAATCAAATTAAGAAAGAGTAATCACAAAGCTTAAAAATACATGGTGTAAAGCAAAGTACTTGTTTGATGATTTAGTCAACCAGGACATAAAAGTGGGATTAAAAAAAAARGGGGGGGAGGGGAGAAGGGGTTAGCACTCTACTGATTATTCCTTTTCTGTATTTTACTTTATTTAGTGTATTTTGGTATTTTAAAAGTGACTTTAACATGCATAGTTAATTTGAAACATACCATAAATGTTGAATATTATTGAAGTCAACATATTTAAATTTGAAGTCACTGAAAATCTAGCTCACAGMCAGATCATGATAGCCTTTCTCAAAATATATACTCCATTACCATACATGTAGTTCTACTTGCAACTTCTGGAGTGTAAAACATTATTCAGCATGAAAAAAGAAAGAAGAATCAGATCCTGTACTGAAGTAGCATTTTRCAGCATAAATAGTTTTTATGTTTTCATGCCTTATCATATTTTTGCACATTTAGCTTGCCCTGTGCAGCTTTATTTCTAGCTACTTTAGCATTTCCATACATGTTAGGTCTATTATGTTTGGAGATCTCTTTCTTCTTTTCTGAGCAAGAAAAAAATGATGCAAATTAAAAACTACCTTCAGCATTCAAACAGCATTCAAAACTCAAGCATTTATTGAGGCTTTATAAGCTGCCATTTAAAACTTTACTTTTCAGCCTAAAACAGAGTTCCCCCTTAAGCTATGTAACTGAAACAATCTCAAACTGTTTTGAGACCTCTTTCAAGTTGTGTCTTGAACACATCAATCAACAAGTATTTAACAAACAGCACAAAGATGTGAAAAATCTTCTAAGATGATTTAGTTACAAACAACTCAATTTGGAAAATCAGTCAGGAACTGAAAAAAGGAAGATAGGATAGAAGGAAAATAATCAAGCTGTTCAGCTAATACCACCATGTTGGGAAAGACAGCATTCCATGATCATATCCAGTTGTACATAATTTTTTATTTAACTACCTACACCCCGCCTTAAAACCTGTTCTGATACAACACTAATCAAAACACACGCAACTGGAMGCATGTAAATGTTTTCATTAAATTCAGTGGACTACCATTTGCTTCAATAAATAAGCAATTTAAGTTAAAAAAATGTACTATTTTGTTATTAAAAGCTCTTTAGGTAATATGAGAGGCAAAGCACTGTGATGGGTAATACTCACTTGGGTGATATCTCACACAAGCCTTATGCATGTCACAGCATATAAACAAAAGACAAGACAATTTCTGTAATTCTACAAAAATGTTCTAGAATGCTAAAAAATCAAATCAAATTAAATTAAAAAAAAAAGTGAGGACAACAGTTTAAACTTTTCTTCACCCATAAACTCAAATTAGATCTGCAGTGTTCAAGATTACATTAACCTCACTTCCACGGGAGATGATGGCCCTCGATTTGAGAARTATTTTCAGTGCAAAACTTACCGCCCCCAAAGGCAATGAATACCTGGGCGCCCTGTCTACCTCACAGTGTACCACCACTGTCCAGAGGTAGCTTTTGATTAGTGAATTACAGATGTAAATTAACATAAAACACAGCAGATCACCTATCATACACAGAAACGTGACCAAAACCCAAAAACAAAAACACAGAAGCAGTAAAATTCTAAAAATTATTCTTCCTTGCCTGAAGATATTTAAGAGCAGGGCAAGCCACAGACATTGTCCAAGAAAAAAGCTTTGATTCATGCTGTAAAGAGCTGGAAGMAGTCGCGAACACAGCCACACAGCACCTCTGAGAACAACAACATACTGCCTATGAAAGCCCTCACTCATTAAGCCGCCCAGAGACCAGTTTTCCTACGTAAACACCCAGCCGGCAGGAAGTCTCCGTGCTAAAACGCCAGTTGAAAYGCTGGAGCCCTCACACTGCTTTTTTCCCCTCCTTCGGGGCATTYTTCTCAGTAAGCACCACGTCGACGCGATGCTTAGTAACAGCCCAGGCCATGCTGGCGTTCAGCGGGCAACACCCGTTCACCCTCCCTCTCTGGTCCCCTGTTTACTGCGGACCCAAGCCGAAGGGCTCGGTGAAGACAGTAAACGTGTGTTACTGACATTTACGATGCGACGCTGGGGAGGCGCACAGCGCGATTTTTACTGAGCGCCTGTCGAGGGCTCGACGCTCGCGCCAGGAGGGGGCCGGGGTCGCGGGGAGGTGCGCGCAGCGATGGGGAGCGGAGGCGTGGAGCGGCCCACGGGCGACCTTTCGCGGAAGCGCTGCTCAGCCTCGGCTTCCTGCCGGCAGGCGCGAGCCCGGCAGGGACCCGTGCCCCAGCGGCGCCGCCGGCCCCGTCAGCAAAACCGGCGCTAACCGACACCGTC
>JASVER010000003.1:20766175-20825901 GCA_030449065.1 Oceanodroma leucorhoa | reverse complement strand
CGGTGACACAAGCGGAGACGCCATTACAAACAGGCCCGGCCCGCCCGTCGCGGGGCGAGCCCGCCCGGCCCCCGCCCGAGGAGCCGGGCCTGACGCTGCCCAGAGTCGGGGAGAAACACAACCAAAAGGCAATGGTCGAGCGCGCAGCTACAGAGGGGCGCCGCTGCGGGTGTTTTTCGGGCTTTTTACCTTCGTGGGTCTTGGCGATCTTCGCCATTTTGTCCACAGCGAACAACGCCGAGGCGGAACTGGCGCGGCCCCGCCACTTCCGCTACAAGGAGGAAGGCCGAGAACTCAGTGCGCAAGCGCGGCTGTGGGACGCGCCGCGTCCGGCGAGGCGCGGACGCCTTGCGCAAGCGCAGTACCGCAGTACACACACCACTGTCGGTTGGGCAGTCCCTCGGGCCAGGGCCCAAGCCCCGCCCACCTCGTGATGGATGGCGCGGCCAGCGAATGACAGCGAGGATCAACGGCACGGAGGCGGGCGCTGGGGGGCGGGTGCTGAGGTGGCCGGTAACGGTCCGCCCTGGGCAGGGGGCGGCGGCAGCGCGCACGGCTCAGGCTGCGCCGTGGGCTGAGGGGAGGTCAGGCTGCCGGGGGAGGCCCGGAATGGCCCGGGATCGGCCCCGACAGCCCGGTGGACGGCTGACAGCAGGGAGGGTGCCGGAGCATCCCCCGCTGCCGCAGGAGAAGGGGCGGCTAGCGCTGCTCACGGCGCTGGCCTCAGGAGAAGCGGCCGCCGAGAGCGGGACAAGGCTCGGAAGGGGACTGAGCCGTTTGCGGTGCCGGGCCAGATGAGCTGGTGGGGTGCAGCCAGCTCCACTCCCGCCGAAGCATTGTCCCCATGCTGATGCACATCTTCTCACACCATCCGGGTTTCTCCGTGTAAATGTAGTGGTTCTCTCCCTCCGTGCCTYTCAGGCCAGTTCATAAGGGATAATGTCTTCTAGTGGCCCTCACACGAGTGAGATGCTATTATACATATGAAGGTACAAGCACTTCTGTGCTTCTCCGTTATCTTCAAGCTAGAGAAGAGAATTAATGGCACTCTTCCAGTATCTGGCTACAAGCTGTCTTCTTCCCATTTGAGACGCCAAAAGATGATGACACTTCCAGTACACTACATGGACAGTCAAAATGCAATCATGTTACTGTTTCCTGAAAACTTGCTTTTCACGGATACTGGGCTCTCCCTGAGGGCTGGTCCCACTGGAATTTAGATGCTCTGCTACGTTTGCCAAATTGCTTGATCTGTGTTTCATCTTAAGAGGGTAACTGGCCCAGTACCAACAGAYGAATTGCTAGGTATCAGAATAAAGCATATATATGTATACTTGCCACAAGATGGGGGCATAATTGGATGACAGCACTTCAGGCAGATCAGGTCTATTGAATATTTCAGTAAGGACTTGAAAGAGGGAACGGAAGCTATGTTTCTAAAATTGGCAGATGACCCCAAACTGGCCAAAACCGCTAGCAGGTGGAAGAAGGAATTCAGAATCATCTTACATTGATCCATACAAGAAATAATCTAAGATCAAGGAGGTGAACTTTAATAACAAAAAGCAAAAAATACAACATACTGGAATTTGAAATCAAGTATATGAATTCAAGATAGCCAAAACAATCAGAAAGTGATCACATGTGGATAGCAAGTCAAAGCTAAATGTCCATCMGTAGCAACATGCTGCTGCAGAGGAAGTAAATCTAATTCTAGGCCATTAAAAGTGGCATTGCATATAAAACCTGGAAAGCAATCATTTCRCTTTACTTGGCACAGTCAAAGCCACTGATGGAGTACATGACAATGGAGTTCATTTTGGGACTCTGCAGTTCAACAAAGACATGGACAAACTCCCCGAGAGTGTGAGGAATGATCAGAGGTTTATGAAACATGACCTAGGTGGGAATGTAAACAGAAATTGTTTAGTGTTCTGCAATAACTGTCCTTATGCAGCTTCCGCATTTCATTTGGAAATTATGAACTTTTTTCCCCAGTTCTGTTGATGTAGTACATACATATTTCAACAYCACTGTCTATAGTATACATCATAACTGAATGGGATTGATTCTGTCCACATGCAAAGCCCTGGAAACTCTCCCTTATAGTCAAGTGTTGTGAATGAGCTAATTTTTTGTTCTCTCAGCTTTCAGTAGTAGTAAGCACAAACCTGAGTAAAACACCAAGGCTGGCCACACAACCTAAGTTCAAAGTCCATGATTGCTTAATCATACAAAACATTAATGATATTTCATAACACAGTGTAATATGTAATCTTGTATTGCTTATTTACTATCATGCAGTTTTTCTGTACAACTGSTAAGTTTCTAATCTCCTCAGAAGCCTTTGCAACAAGCAAAGTTGAGTCAACTTGAGAACTTCTGATAAGGTAAAATGTATAAATTATTTGCAAAAAGAGCGATAAATGTATGATGGCAAAACTCATATTCACTACTCATGAATCMTTCCCCTTATGAAAGCTGATAGTTCACATTATGGCTTTTTGAAGAAAATAAAGCCAAGGTTGTGTGTTTGTGTGAATATGTATGTTTGATGGATCAATTGATCTATACATCTGTCTGTCTTTGCTTTGTATTGCTTAGCATGCAGAAGTTTGCTGAACAGTTCTGCTTGTAATATTTTACAGAACTGCATGTATTCAAATGTTCCTAAGAGCGACTGTCGTTTGAAGGTGCAGAGGGTCTTCTTKTTCTTCTCTTAGTGTTATTAAATTCACATTCTGCATTTCTGGAARGATGCACTTGCACATACTCATAGGCCACAAAAGGAGATATTTACTGAGCTGCACAGGGACATGTGAGGGTAAGGTCGAGGCAGACAGTAATTCCCTACTGCAAGAATTTAATGCGTGTAACTATTTTAAGTAAATGTCACATGCTTGGGTTCACTGTGAAGATCAATTTGCAGTAACTTTCTCTTGTTTCTTCAGCCCAACTTCCAACTTATGTTAGGCAGAACAGTTGCAATATTGCATTTCCTCTGTTATTAAACAGAACTGAGCTCAGGGGTTGCGATCCCAATGAACGCTTTAAAATCGTAGTTTTGGAATATGCCATTTCCCACAGAAAAGGGAGTTCTGTGTTGTGAGAGCAAACAGGAATTGTGCTGTGATGAAGCAATGAGAAAACTGCTTTCTGCTTGTGTCTTCTCCCTTCCCCGCCAAATGTTGTATGCTGCCCCAGGTTCTTTGTGTCTGCCTGTCAAAGCCCTGAAYATACACTTTTGCCTCCTGAACAACATTTCTATCGCATAGCTTCCGCAGGATATGGACAGGGTAGTAACTTAGTAGTTTACCAGTCCTATTTTGCCTGCCTAAGTTCCCGTCCCTTTCCCCCACGTACACATGTATATACATTTCACAGAGATTCTTGTATGGATTGGAAACAGATTGGATTTAAGAGCCCATAAGCTTTGCAGAGCTGGAATCATACTTAAGTTACGGACCTGTGAGGTCCTGCTTTACGTAACAGATTCAGGTCCAATTTCATGGCCAGCTTAAGCTATGACTAGCTGGCACGGCTGCTGAAAGAAGTATCCAGCCACTTTGCTTGTCCTTGATTGACTCCATCTATTGTGCCCGTAGAAGTTTCTGGCACTGGTTCACTCAAAGAAGCCATGCTTCTGACTACACCCTCCTGCTGATTCTTCCAAAAAGAGCTTTTTAGTTGTATTTGGTTTTTTTCCCACACCCTACACTATAAAGAATTCCACAATGAGCTGACATTATGCAAAAAAACCCACAAACCTGGTCTAAACCCCCAGTCCTTCAATTTATCCCAGGTCTGTGCTTAGCTTCATGTTCCAGGGACAGTTTACTGACATTTATGTGTCTATTAAAGATAAGGGAAAAAATTCTTAAAGAGAGGAAATACTTAACAACAGCAGCTATGTTTCAGCTCCRTAGAAACTTAAAGTTTCTCACACAACATGAGCAAGCGAAAAATAGCATGAAATAAAATCTCCTCCAGTCCCATTTTTCCTTCTGATGACAAGAATTAGGAAAGTAGAAAGGATCCTTTTTCTCACTGAAAAGCCAATTAGTCAAAACTCACACTTTGGATTATAAACTTTCTGGGGGGATTTGAAAGAGGGCTGCTTTGTGTTTTGCGGCACAGTAGATGCGTGTGTAACCTGAACACAAACCACCYCCGTTTTGTCTGTCACTGCTGGTAAGGACAGGCTGACGGACATACATGAAAGAGGGGATGGGGCAGTCATCCGTGCTCCTACAGTACTGTGGGCTCCCCGGGGGGGTCTGAGGATCCTTTTGTAGATTTTGTCTCAAGAGGAACCAGGCTCCAGGCCCACAGGAGGCCGGTGTCACAGCTGGCACAGCACCCCAGGGCTGGCACGGGTAAGGACTGCACGAGCCCCCCGGAGAAGCAAAAGGCGCAGCCTTCCTCAAGCTGTGATCCTCCCCAGCCCGCGAGAAGCTGGGGGTGGTGGCTAGGTGGTTTAGTGCTATCGCGTTCTTCCTTAGCAGTTAAATCAATACAGCCTGTATTGTTTTGCAAGTGGGACAGGGTACAGAGCAGCTGGATTTCAAAACTGGCTATAAGCGAGTATGGACTGAGGTTTCAACCTTTTTTGGATTTATAGGCCCACCAAAATCTTATGAAAGTGTAACAAATCTAAGCCTTTGCACAACAGCTTTACAGCCACACACTTTAATTATTGCAATGCCAGCAACACCCAGTTCACTGGTGCTATATGAAATATAAGAAAATTGTCTCGATTTTATATTGCAGCTCCTGATGAATCCACTTAATGTGTAAAATAGTAAATCTGCCCTTAATTCCTAGCTGCATCATTTGCAGATCATGTAACCAGCAACTTAATCATCACCTATGCTTGTAGATCCTCTCTCCCAGGCTGAATGAGAGACTTTACAATTTTGAGATATTTCAATGGCAAGTATTATTCAAAACTCATTTATAAATAGGAATACAATGGTTTTATTTTTGCTTTACTCAGCATATATTTGGCTGCCAAAGGAACATACTAAACTAGCTGTCCTATTCAGTCATCTGTAGGAACACAGGGGAACGTATTGTGTAAACAATAGCCTATTTTTAAACAGGGATATGCTTGCCTCATCTAAGATTGACTCTGCCTCTCTGCCCACTTAAAAGGGTCCTTAAAATTCTTAAATGTTTTTAAWACAGTATAAACTTCATAATTAGATTTAAGCTGAACCTTTTCTCATGAAGGTGGTATTACAAAAATAGCATTTAGAAAAAAAATGTTTCTTTTTGGTCATACAGCATGGTTCTTTCTGGTGTATCAGAAATGTCTTGCATCTCCCTGGTGTTATATATTAATTTGGGCCACACTTTCTGTCAAAGTTAGTAAATGCAAATCTCTTTTCCAACAGCAGATATCAAGCAAGGTGTAAGAACTGTTATTTCTTTATTTCTGAGGCTACCAAGTTAAAAAATAAAGCAAAAAACCTCAGAGTTCCCTCAGACATCTGTAATYTTGTGCTTCTCAACACTTGACCCTCCAGTTATTCTAAATGCTAAAAGACATCAAACTCTCAAAAAGGTAATTCCTGATCCACAGAAGCAAGGTGGAACATCAGATACAGAACACACTCCCATGGCAAACATAGAAGCCAGCAAATTAGAGCAGCTCTCATGGAAGTGGAAAACACGCAGATGAGATTAGTAATACAGATTTGGGCTTTTTTTTGCATTTCTGGCTTTGCTGGTTTTCTCCTGCATTGGAGAACATGGGTTTTTAAATGCTTCTGTTTTTCATCAAGTTCAATATGAAGAACACGCTACAGGACAACCTATCTGAAAAACACCATACCCTGATGTGATAAAGTAAGAGCTGCTCCAATTAGTTTCAGTTATCCAAATTGGTGGTGTTCTCATTTAATAATGAGTGGTTTTGCTAATGGCAAGGACACTAAGATAAGGAGGATTTTTCTGAAGAGGATGTATATGTGGACTTGTTGAACTGTTATTTTGTCCAAAAATCTTCCCCCTTTCCATGTATTCAGCATTCAACTGCTTTAACTAAAATAGTTTAATTTACATCGGAAGTAGAATTCTAGTTGCATTTGAGTGGGAATGGGTTCATCACACAGTTGAAGAGACACTGTTGACAATGTATCCAAGCTGTTTTTCCAGTGTGATACAGCCCAGATACATATTCAAGTTAAGAATGTGTAAATACTATGAAGTATAAGTATTATATCTCAGTTCAAGATTCCYAGTCAAGAGTTAAATAGTCCACCAGGTACTAAATTACAAAAAAACCCCCCACTGTTTTATGGAAATAGATTTTGCAGAATTACTTTTAAGCAACTTCCATGTAACACATGATATTATGTATAATATGAAATGTATGATAAGACAAATGATATTTAAACAGTAGTTCTTCAATTGCAGGATAGTTGTAAAACACGCTTTTGTTGAAGGAGGCTGTATTTGAAAGGTGAATTATGAGAAAGCATAAGCAACAATACGAGTTTTTTTGTTTCGATTTGTAGTAAGCCGATGCTCTGTGATTATAGCCGGGTCTATGGAGGTACCGGTAGGTTTTAATGGTGTTGGTTATTCTAAACTTGAGCCTGCACCGAGCAGAGGCAGGCTAAGCACCGGACTGCTACACACCCGCGTGAGGGAAGGTGAGGCGACGCGAGGGATGAGGGGGTGCCCCGCAGGGAGCGGGAAGGCCCTGCCGCCCGCCCGGCTGGGTGTGAGGGGCCCCTCGAGGCCCTCCCCACCGCGGAGGGCTCCTACCGGCTGCGCCGCGAGCTCCTTCCGCCGCGGAGGCTGCGCTCCCGCAGAGGGACGGGGAGGGCCCGCAGCCTGCGGCTGCGTTCGCGGGAAGCCCGTCCGGCCCTCCCAGCCGAACCGAACCGAACCGAACCGAACCGAACCGAACCGAGCCGAGCCGCCCCCGCGCCCCGCCCGATACCACTCCCCCGTCCCCGTCCCACCCCGGTCACGCGCGCTGCGGGGCAGGGGCGCTGTGGGGGGCACCCCGCGCGCACAAGCCCAATTATAGCCGTGCGCAGGGCTCGCGCGGCGCCGGGCCAATCAGGCGAAGGGCCTCTCCCCTCTCCCCCCCCGCACGAGCCCGAGCTGTCCCGTGACTGCGCGCGCCCCCCTGCCCAGCGGCGGCGGGCGGCGGGGCCGGCCCGCAGCGCGTGACGGCGGCCCCCGAGCGGCGATAGGCGGTTGGGCCGTGCCGCGGGGGCGCGGCTCTTCGCCGGCGGCCGTTAGGCAGCGCGCGGGGGCGGGCGGGGCAGCCGGCGAGGAGCGGGGCCCGAGATGGCGCGGAGCGGCCGGGTGCTCGGCAGGGCGCTGGCCGGCGGGCTCGCCGCCGCCCCGCCGCCGCGCCCGGCCGCTGTCAGGTACGCGGGGCGAGGCGGAGTGACCGCGGGGGTGACAGCCAGGGCCCCGCCGCGGCTCCTCCCACTGCCGCGGCGGGTGGCGTGCCGTCCCGGGGCCCCGCCGCCGCACCGCCCCGCGGCGCCCCCGGCTCCCCTGCGCCCGCCGAGCGGCCCCGCTGTAGCCCAGGGGCGCGGCGGCCAAGGCCGGGCCCGGGGGCGAGGTGAGGCCGCCTGAGCCGCGGGATCCCTCAGTACGCTCCCGGGCGCCCTGCAGCCCGTGGGGCGGTACTGGGCGAGCGCCTGGCCGGCTCGCCCCGCCCGGGGGAGCGTGGCGCTGCCCGGTGCTGCCCCGGAGAGTAGCTGGTGGCTTTGGGGAAGGGGGAGAGGGAAGGTAGTCCCGGGTCCYCTCCGGCTCTGCCTTCCGCCGGGGCGGCTGAGGTGCCCTCAGCTTCGGTAGCTGTTGGCTCCTTTCAGCGCGGCCAGTGTGGACGGAAGAGCAAACTGTTTTCACATTATAAACTTGCCTCTTCTTTGCTTGAGCCAGTTGCATAACTTCAAGCAATCTGTAAAAGAAATGAAAAAGTGAGTTAAACGCCCAGATGTTTTCCACTTCAGATAACGCAACAAGTTCTTTATCGCCCGATCACTTGTAAGGCTGGCTGGAACAACTTGGAAAACAAAATATGCTTTGGGAGAAGAGCTGATCTTGCAACTGGAAGAAAAAGAACAAGAGAGTGTAATTTGAAAATCATAAAAGAGGAGGAAAAAAGCTTCACCTGTTGCTACTGTTATGGCAGTGCTGCTGTGTTTCTTGGTCAGATTCAAAGTCTCACTGTCATAAAAAGTGAAAAAGTGGAATAGAGATTGGTTCATGACATCAAATTTCAAGCAGTCATTTGACATAATTGTTAGTGTGCTGTGGTATAATCTGTCATCTTACTTGGACCATATTTCTTACTGTATATCCTTTGTGTTTTAATCTTTAGGATGTGCTTGCAATATTAAAATAGTTCAATCCTGGTAAACAAAATTGCCATTTTTTAAATAATACATTAGAGTCCTGAATTGAGGGCACAATCAATTACTGGGAAGGGTGTGCAATATAAGGAAATTCATCAAGTAACTGGTTGCAACCTAAGTTTGAACATGTTTCTAGTGTAAGCAGCAAGAAGCTTGGCAGCTGGTTTTAAGCAAGTGCAAGCTGAATCCAAAACGGTGCTGTATTATTTGTAGCCTTGAAGCTGGGTATGCTTTCATGTCTTGCAGTTGGTGTACCTTGGTGTACATTCTGTACCTGTTGTCAACTCGCCAGACCCCTTATTGTGCTGAGTAGCGGACTTCAAGGACTTGGGTGGTGAATTAGTCTCTTGTGCTTATTCAGACTGAGATGCTAATGAGGACACTTGTTGGCAACACTCATTTTTGGGGATGTAAACAGCTGTTGACAAAGAATTTGAATGAGTCAACTCATGTCTCACAATACAATGGCCATCAGATATCACTAACCTTGTGGAAGGAACAGTTGGGATAACAGTAAACACAATTGCCCTGGCATGCTCTTACTGCTGTTCTCAGTTTTTAAAGTCAGGAGTTCGAGATCCCTTTTTTCAAAAATATGTTAATCTTTAGGCTTAGAAAGTTTTGTAGCTATTAAAAATAATCACTAAATATAGATCACTTATGTATGTATACCATACACCAGTAAATGTTTCCTTTTCAGGTCATGAAAGTCAGGTGATACTGTGATCAGTGCCCAAATGTTTAGAGAGAAAGCAGCGAGTGGCAGGAATTGAATGGTGCTAGTAAGAGCAGTGTAAGTGGATATGGTTGTATTACCGTCAGAGGATAAATACGGAGGTGGTAAGTGTGTCTGAATTTTAGGGTGGACTTGGCTTTTCTTCTGTGGCCTTGATCGGGTTCGCAAAAACATGTGTGAGAGTCCACCGAAATCTGTGCTTTCGTGATTCCTTGAAGAGGTATGCTTTCCTGAACTAGGACTGAGCCCAGCACATTCTCATAGCGTCTGTTTTTCTTCAGATAAAATCGGGAGAGAGATGAATTCTCACTGTGTTTGTTAGCATTATAACCTCTCTTAACCTTGCCTTCCTTGAATGGCAATATAATTGTGAAGAGGACATAGCCTTACAGCAGTTAAAAGATTATTTG
Source organism: Oceanodroma leucorhoa (assembly GCA_030449065.1). Classification (NCBI taxonomy): domain Eukaryota; kingdom Metazoa; phylum Chordata; class Aves; order Procellariiformes; genus Oceanodroma; species Oceanodroma leucorhoa. The sequence continues at coordinate 20,816,365 of JASVER010000003.1, read as the reverse complement.
TAGAGATTGTTTTTCAGCCTTGTAGCTGAAACAAGTCTAGATAAAACGGTATGAGACAATATACTGGCATAGCATTACAGCAAAAAACAAACCAAGAGAAGAGACCTGGCAACTCGTTTGGACTGTGTACTACATGTAGCCTCGGAAGGAGAAAGTAGTTTAAATTAAATTAAATCTCCAGAATGAGGTCTGGTCCAAACATTTGAACACTTTCTATGAATCTGGTTGAGGCAGGTACAATGTTACTGGCACCCTTCCAGTGTTTCTGTCAAAGCAATGCTTTTCCTTAAGTCTTGTCCAGTCTGTGTGGAAAAAGCAGACTATGTCCACATCCTTTGCAATACAGTTGCAAACATTTGCAGAGCTTGTTACCCAAAGACTTTTAAAGTCCACCTATTCTTTCTTAATTTTGACACTATACTTCCATCCCATCTTAAGTAATTCCTTTTCAACGGCAGTGATTACAGTCTGTGTTGTCAGTCATCTTGCTTCGTATCACAGTTGCTTCTTTTTTTAAAATGTCTGTACAGGTTGTTTCTAATCAGCTGCTGMTGATGATTATTTTCCTCTAAACTCAATACCAATTTCTTATTTGCCTGCCGTCTAATACAGTGACCATATCAGCTAATGTGGTCAGTCCTGGGTTATTACTGTGTTTCTTTAGAATGCAAAGTTATGTTGATTTTTAAAGAACTTGTTAATAATAATTTTAATTGTCTAAAATTGGTAACTGTAATTTTCTAGACTACTTTGGTGGTTAATAAAAAATGCATCTATCTGTTCATTGTGTTTAAAAAAACACCAAAACAACCAAACAAACCACCAAACAAGCCCAGTGCTAAGTGGGGAAGGTTGGTTCCATTTTTGACTATGTGAATCCAGAAGTACAGTCCTGATTGTTTAATTAGAGAAAGGACAGTAAAAGACACAGGTTGCTCTTTAGCTTATGTTTGTAGAATCACGGACAGCAAATAGTCGCATTTTTAACTTCCTGGTGCCAAAAATCAGAGCTTTGGAGGTAGCATTTTGCATTTTAGCTGACTTGATCTGGGCAAAATCAGTAATTTAGCAGAACAGACCTATTAATCACAATGAATACTTGTTAGATTTTAGCGTAGATGTTCACAGAGAGCACTGAGGTGCAATCTTAGAATTACTAGCATTTTTAAAGGTCATTTGTTAAGTTTTATTTATGAAAACACTGTGTCCAAGGTTTTGCATGATATTTTCTGAAGGAAATTTTGAAAGCTGGGTAAACAATGCACTTTCTGAAAGGACTTTCAATATGAAACTGTCCTTTTAAGAGAAGGACGGCAGCAGAGGGGATTATAGCAGAGTTCAACTTTGTATCTCCAAGTGGAACCTTCTCTTCTTTGAGTATTCCAAAAGGGTAAAGTATTGCAGACTATGCCTTGATTTCGTTATTAAGAAAGCCTGTTCTGCAAATCAAGTGCATATGAGGCTTGTTCATGAACTTAGGCTGCCATGAAGCCAATGTTTAATGGGGGCCTTTGTATTTTACTCTGCCAGTTACTTTTCTCGTGACTGGGGGCTATTTTTAGTTTCTCCTAAGGAAAAAAAAGTCCCCCTTATGTTTTTAACAGTTTGTATACTGCTACGAGCCTTTGGTTTTCCATCTGAATCTGACATTTTCTGGAATGTTTTACAGCAGATTGTTTGTCTCGCCTGTTCTTATTTATTTTGCTGACACTAAACACATCTAAAAGCATTTTCACTGTTTCAGGCACTTGGCTTCTTGTGGTATTCTGATGACCAGAATTTCTCCTTTGCAAGTACCTGTGATGAGCCATACCTTTTCAAGAACTTTCTTCGACATTGCTGCTCCACTAGTAAATAAAAGAAAAGAATATTCTGAAAGAAGAATTATAGGGTTTGTATAGAAGTGTGGAAAGAGACTTTATATGCTTATCGATTTTGTGTTTGCTGTGATTAATCTGAAACGCTAGAAGTTCAAAGCTGAGCATTGCTGAAAACACATGCCCTATGACTCTGCCCAATTGGAGACTAGGAAGGAGTTTTGACTTTCAGAATTTGTAGAGATTAGGCTTTTCCAGTCTGAAATTGRGTATAAAAAATGTAGGAACCCAAAACTCTTGCCCCATAGAAAGAAACAGCAGAATTAACCCTCCTATTCCATTACAAACTCTCTGTTTGTTCCCTTCTGTCCCAAATACGTGCTAATGTTTGCACTTACATTATGTTGTATTTCTCACTTCTCAAGATTTTCTTCTTGCTTTAAAAGAAGGAAAATAATTAGTTGTGTGATGAAGAAATTAGGCACATAGAAAAAGATTTTGAAATCCTGTTTGCCTTAAAGCTAGTGGGAAAATTCCAGTTAATTTAATGAGACTGGGATCAGCCCCCAGTCTCTGATCCACAATAGAATGAAGTATTTGTTTATTAGCATGATTTTTTTGACTATGCTTGACTATGCTTAACATTCATTTATGTGATAGTTCTTGAACTGCAACAGATTTTGCATAGTCGCTTAGAAAGAGCCTTTGTCCAATAGTACTCACTGTTGAGTACTGTTGAACATATGCTTCATGTTAAACACAGATGGAATTAAGCATGTGCTTCGATTACTTTCTGAGTCAGAAGTAAAAATTTAAAACCATAGCTATGTAATACTTTGCCACRTTACAGTAGAATCAACTAAAATGTTGACATCATATTCTTTCATATGATTTCAAATATCCTGCTTGAGCAGGGGGGTTGGACAAGAATGAGCTCCAGAGGTCCCCTCCACCCTCAGCCATTCTGTGATGCTGTGAGGTTTTTCCATTGCACGTATTTTTTAATTAAGCTTTTTTATTTGGGCTAAAATAAGGAAAGTACTGTTCCTCTAAACCTTATGAAATAAAGTACTTTAGTTTTGATCCACCTTTTCTTGGTAGCCATGAATTGTGGATTCTTTGTGTGGAATGTCTAAGGTCTACCTAAATGAAGACACAGCTGTGCTGGAAAAACTATTTTTCCATTTGAAATGTATGCATATTTACCTGATATTGCAGAAAGTAGCAGAYACCAGGTTCACTGTTCACTAACTTTCCTACTGGATGTTGTGTGCTCTTTTGCATCTTTATGCAAAGACTTTTACCAGTTTATTACTTTTTTTCCCTCTTTTTAATTTCCAGAAACAGTGGTAGTGTTTTCAGGTGACTGTATGTTCACCTTCCAAACTGCCTATGCCATTTATACCATCTTTGAAACKTTTTAATACTGAATTTGAAGTTAAAATACCTTGTAACTAATGTTCTCATTTCTGTTTCCAGGTATTCTATGCAGGAAATGTATGAAGTTGTTGCTGTTGTGGAGAATTACAAACTATTTGTTCCTTGGTGTAAAAAGTCAGATATATTATCAAAGCGCTCTGGATACTGCAAAGCACAGCTGGAAATAGGATTCCCTCCTGTGGTAGAGAGGTATACATCAGTTGTTACCCTAGTGAGACCACATTTAGTTAAGGTAACTTTTTTTTTTTTCCCTTAGCTGTAACTTTCTGTAACTTTTGTTTGTTGAAATTAAAATAATTCACTGGTGCTTCAAAACAAAATTGTTGCTGGAAATGCTTTGTGTGGCTCAAAACTTGTGTTGCTTTTGTTTAAAGTAGGTTAAGTGGAGAGAATTTGAGTGTGCTTGTAAAACATAAGCTGCCAAATGGCGGGGGCGGGGTGGGGGGGAAGGGGGAGGGATTTGCCTTTTAATTTCCTTTTGCTGGAGAAACTAGCAGCCATTAATGAAGATATACCATTTTTGTTTGGTTTTGTTACAATTTTGTCCAAGCCTCTCTACATGCAAAATTAATACTGACTTAAAAGTTATCTTTGACAACCGTAGCTTCTGATGCCTTAGCAAAATTGGTATCTGTCATTACTTTTCCTCTGACAATTTTAACTAGCTAATATGAGAAGCCTTAAACTTACGTGTAGGATTGCTGAAGAGCTTGTTATTCAGTGTATTGATGACAAGATAGAAGAGTGGATTTAAAGTCAAGTTTTTAGAAGTAATTTGTTCAGAAGACAAGCAGTTGTATTTCCCATCCTTTCAGCTTTTCAAGAGCAATAATTAAAAATGTCAAAGGGGAAATTTTAAATGATCTGGATCTTCTAACTAGTTTGCCTTATATGTTCAAATCTGTTTTGGTTAGGAACAGCTCAGAACAGATTCCTTACAGCAAAACTGCCTTTCCCTTCATGTGGCAGATATTGACTATTGTTTTTTAATAACTGGTGGAATTACAACAGTTGATTGCTGTTCAAGATAATTGTTTGCATATCCTATTTCGCTATTCTTTTCTAGGCTTCCTCTTAAGAGACACTGCTCAAAACAGAAACCAGGTTTCTTAAGTACAGGGGAAACATGAATTGGAAAGGGAGTATGCAAAGTGCCTTTAATTCAAGGTACTTACTGATTCTGGAAAGAAAAAAAAAATCTTTCTCCCTTTATTAAGAAGGTTGAACAGCTGCAATGGAAAATCTGCATTTTACATGCTGCCTGCTTTCCCTTTCTACTCTTTCCTGACAAGACTGGCTTTTTCCTTTCACATAGCTATCAGATTGGCTTACCAACTCTTTTCACCTCTAATTCACTCAAAAGAGGATTTCTTGTCTCAGAAAAGATCATGAAAGTGGCGAGGAGAACTGTTTATTTAGATTTCCTCCTCCTAGACTTACTAGTATTTTCTCTGCTGGGATTATTTTTCCTAGAAGTTTACATCATGTTCATATAACTGTAGGAGCATTTCTAGAGAAGCGACTGTGTGTTTGCGCTACTTCACTGCCCTCAGAAATAACTGGTCAAAGGCAGCTTGCATGGCGGTGTGGCATAGTGGGCTACTGGTAGCGACAAAATGAGCACGGATTTGTTGCTTACGGCAGCAGTGCTTGAGCAATGGAAAAATCAGACTGGTAGCAGCAGCTCTTGACGCAGAGGAAAGCACGGAGTGAGTTTGCTACTTATAAGGTTGGGAGCAAAGGGGACAACACTGGCAATTTTCCCATTCTTCCTGCCCTTTTGGCAGCAGCAGGAAAAGCAAGCCCAGCTTTTTGTGTCTGATCTTCCCTCTACTCCTCCCCTTTCTGTTGTAGAAGTAGCAAGACACGGCATCTCATTCCTGGGCAGAAAAATGTAGGTATTTTTGTGCTGCTGATTAGTCTTTGAGATGGCTTACCTTACCACGGCTTTCAAACYGCAGGCAACACCTATTCATCATGGGTAGTTTTGTTGGAGCAGAGCGGCTTGTGGTAACAGTAAGACCTGTAAAAAAAGGGTTAAAAAAAGTTACAGAAATTCTCTCTAGAAATTCCAAGACAACTGAGATTATGTATTTGATGATTTTGAAGTATGTGTTTTTCAATCTTTTTCTGTTATAAATATAACCATATAAAATTAGCTATATGTGCTACAAGCAAAATGAGTGAAAATAAGGACCTTATTGTCATGAAAACTATGAAGCCAACTACTGCAAATACTTTTATTGTTTTAAAGTAGGATTGTATGCAAGCACTCCTGAAATGTTAGTTAAATATGGCTTGCCGGTAACTAAAAGCCAACGTATAAGCTGATTATGAACTTGAGTGTATAGTCTTACTGACTTCATGGTAGCTCCTGATGACAATAGTATCTTGTGACAGATGATGTTTGGAGTTTGTCTTCAATCAGCTTTGTTTTGATGCTACACATTCCTATAGCCCAAGACTACCAGTCTATAAAACATTCTATACATGTAATGAAAAAAAAAAAAATTTAAACCAGTAAATATCCATATCCTTTGCTTAAAACAGTGTTGTTCAAAATTCTGGTATATAGCATTAGCATTATTTTGGTGTTCTATGCATCATGCTAGAGATCTGTTTTATGACTCTCAACACAACAGTTTTTTTCTCTCCCTTAAAAGGGATTCAATTACTTTGCCATAAATGACACCGTGCAAATAGGATCTTATGCTGGCTGCACTGTAAGAATAATTTTAACTATGCCGTGACCACTGTCTAACAAAATGCAAATGCAAACTTCAGTAATACCAGTTTGTCACATCTGTAAAAGCCTAATTGTAGCCTGACTTTTTAAACCTTCTTTTAGGCATCCTGCACAGATGGAAAACTATTTAATCACTTGGAAACAGTGTGGCGTTTCAGCCCAGGTATCCCTGGTTATCCAAGGACATGTACACTGGATTTTTCAGTAAGTACTGTTATTAAGACTACCACATGCTTGACCAGGGCATATAAACAGTATCTTCAAATGTAGGGCTTTTTTTGTTTGTTTGTTTTAATGGATGGTACTTTTTTTTTTTTTTAAACATACACGCATGGAAAACAAGTTAGTTTTAGTCACTACTATAAAAAAAAAAATTTTGCAAACTTTACCACATGGAAACCACTACCGTGTCCTTTAGAGTCATGTCTTCTGTGAAGTGCCTGCCTGTCATGAAACAGTCTAGGGGCTGGTATCTCTCACCGTGCAATTCTAAACATGCTGAAGTTTTTAGACAGTCAAATACAGAGGGAGAAATACTAAACATACTTTGCTATTTCCTTTAATTACTCTACAGCCTAAGTGCTCTTGGTGCCAGAAAGTAGGTATTCTCCCATCTGTCCTGTTTGGCCTGCAGTTTGGTCAATTTAATTTCCTGGCTTCCAATTTTACTCTTCCATGTATTTTAAGTCTTACCCCTTCCTTCTATAATACAGGTATAATAGATTTTTGCTGTCTTTCTACGCTATGATGGGATAACACTGCGGCTCTTTAAATCCAGTATGTGATTTAGCCTGTTGCTCCTAGACAAGTTGTTTTCCACTCAAGTTATTACGTTTCCACTTTGTCTATTTAGCCTGTCATCACATTTTTTTCTTACATTTTATAGTGTTAAGAGTAGGTGTTGCACTGAGCACATAGCTAGGCTGGGGTTCAGAACGGGCTACAAAAGGACACAGAAATGGGTTGATCCTGCTTCCATCTACTGGGATACTCTGCTTTAAAAATTATCTTCTGTAAATAGGAAAAAGAGCTTTTGGAGTATTTGTAAACTAGCACATTGATCTCCTTGGGTTAATAACTTTCAACTTATTGCTGTATTGCACTTCATACAGTTCAACAGTAAAAATGAATCTATATGCACTCAAAAAAATACGTTTCTCATGGGATTTGCCAACGATGTTTGCACGTTGTTTGCTCATGGTATTTTAATTTCTCCAGGCGAATAAGTGCCAGTTTCTGCTACTGATCAGTAGATAAGCTAGCTTTTAGCCCAAGCCATAAATCAGTTGAGAAAACTTGAATTAAGCAAGTGTTTAAACCCTATAATCTAAATACTGAGTTTGTGAGGAAAACTTCCCCCCGCCCCCATACCAAAGCCACCTTTTGACATTTCAGGTCAAGAACTTGAGTTAAAGGGAGTAAAAACTGAACTTAAAACGGACTTTTTCACTTTCTTGGGGAAACACTATCGATACCTCTTACTGCTTACCCCATTTTGAGGTAGCGGAGGCAAATGTAGCCAGCRGAGCAGGGGCTTGCCTCACAAAGGCAAGTCCTGAAGGACTCCAACCCTTGCTAGCTCTGACCTGCTGTGCCACTTGCCTCTGGGCCTGTGCAGATCGGGTTGATAAGCATGTCACCACAAACTTCTCAAAACACGCTGTGCTATTACAAATACTTATGAGAAAAAACTTTGATTTCAAGAATGCTCATTTGCTCTAGAAAATTTAATTTGAGTTTTGGGTTATGCTGGTTCCCACAAGCTACTGCATCACTGTTTTGCCAGCCTGATGCCAGGAGAGACATACATACAAACCAGACAAACTTGTCTAGTTTGGTTTCAGCTCTTAAATGATTTGGTATATAGATTGAAGCACAACACCATTTTTACCATCTGCAAACTTTGTAAATGCATACCCTACCTCAAGTTTTTACATAATTACCGAACATGATGCAGAACTCCACATGCTCCACATGACAACTCTCAGACTTTCAAAAGGCAGGTTAATTTTACTGATGCTTGAGGTCAAGCAAATGTAAATGAAGCTACACCTGGCTTACAGTCCAAGTAGTTTAATTACTGCTGTGCTACTGTTTCGTGGTTAATATGCCTTATGCAGAAGCAACTTGAGAGAAGCTGCATTTGCTCYATTTGGCATTTAATCTGCCGATTTCTCAGGAATGACACAAATACTTAAATCTCAATCCAAAAGACATGCTATAGCAGAAGAGCAACCTGTTGCTTTTCCTGAAAATTCTGTCATTGTTTCGGGAAGCTGTATATTCCAAAGCAATGTGATTCTGTAGCCTTAGGGGAATGTTATTTAACTAGACCGAAGGCCAGCACAGCACAAAAGCATAACTGAAGGCTATTTAACATAAAAGTGACTGTTAGAGGGTGGAGAAAGCGGACTCCTTGTGCCCCTGCCATAACTGTTTACTACAACAGCTTCAGTTTGACTGTAAGATTCAGTAGCTAAAAGCAAATGCAGAAGTTAAGTTCTGAGCACTGCGGCAGGAGGCCCGAGGCCCGGGTTCGGAGGACTTCACCAGCATGTCTGKACTGACACTGACTGCCCGTGTCAGGACAGCAAAGGTGGAGAGTGGGAGGTGTTCAGGTAGGAGATATGGCACACACAAATGCAAATTTGTAGCTTTAGTCAGTAAATTGCTCTTGTTTGAACATACCATAACTACAGCTACCAAGATGGTAGATCAGTACCAAAGACTGATTTAAAATGTTGGTATTTAACAGGTAATTATTTTGAGCTGCTTTTAAATGCCTCTTGGGTTTGCTCCAGCTTACCTGTAAGTCTGCTGGCTTGCCATGCAGGATTTTCTTCAGACAACTTTTGTCCCCAAGTGAATTCTGTGTGCAAAACAACCAAGTTATTGTTTGTCAGTTGCTTTTCATTATCCCAAATCTTTTGCTTATGTTTTGTGATGCATTATTTATTAAGTAAAATAGTTAGTTCAGATAAATGGAGATGATTATTTCAGAGAACTGAACAAAATGATTCTTCTAGTTGAAAAGCCCAGGGAGACAGTCCTCTGACCAAGGAATAAGGCTTTTCTTCACAGACACACTCACCCCTAGTTCAGTTTTAACTGTTCTTTCTCCCACAGCTCACTTGCAGACTAACTGGAGATTCTTTAATGAAGTTGTCTAATTGAAACAGCATTTTAGAACAGTAGATACAGGAAAAAACATTCTTTATTTTCTTAAACAGGTTTCTTTTGAATTTCGTTCACTTCTACACTCAAAACTCGCTACGCTATTTTTTGATGAAGTGGTAAAACAGATGGTAGCTGCCTTTGAAAGAAGAGCATCCAAACTCCACGGCCCAGAAACAAGCATACCTCGGGAGCTAATGCTTCACGAAGTTCATCACACATAAAAGGGAAAATTGTAACATCTCCATTACAAACTTGTTTGTACACTTCATTCGTACAAGAGGTGCCATGTTCCTCCTTTGGGGCATCTRTTTTGTATCTGAGCTTTGTGTGTGACTTCATACTGTCCAAGACACCTGTCCAGCCAGATGTATATAGAATGTTGAAGCTGCCATCAAGTGCAACTTAAAGTATTATCAGTAACAGGCAGTCGGCAGCTACTGTAACACAAGGTATCTCAGGCTGCCCTTTATTAACTCGCCTAACCGTTTGTGTAGTCACAGGGTAAGTTCCGCCTTACCAAGCTTATGTGTTTTTTCCAGCATTGTAACATATTAAGTCAAGTTTAAGTTATTAGTAGTGTGAACGTAACAGCATCAACTTAGCCAACTCTGGCCCAGGGAAGGGAAACTGACATTCTAGCTTTGGGGGGAATGGAACAGTTTGTCAAGCAGCAAGTAGCAGGTGCTTTTAATCCAAATGAGTGACAAGGGTACGTCAGGAATCTCCAGCTGCTGTTAAATTCTGACCAGCAACTGCAACAGAAAAAACCACCACAGCCTGAACACCGAGTTTTCAGAAGTAGAACRTAAGGGGTACACACAACGCCAGGAGTGCTGTAATGCGAGTGCAGCAGTTTCAGCTCTAGCCAGTGGTTTGGGGCTGTCTGGGCTCCAGATGCTGAGGAAGTTGTAGTGTGCTGGGCAGGCTGGACTTGCCCCCCTGCCCTCTTTCACTGTTAGGCCTTGCACTGGGGTTAGGGCAGATACATCTCAGCCACCGCAGGCAGCTCCCAGTTCCAGCACAACCTCAACTAAATACGCCTTACCTCTTGAGAACAAGGGCACAGCATTCTGTACCACAGTGCTGTCCTCCCTGGACGGAGGGAACAAGATGTCCTCCACTTACTGCAGACGAGCACGCCCAACGCCAGTTGTCATTAAAAAAACACACTGGAGCTAAACTGTAGTTCTTAGGGTTTTTGTCTAGTGCCATACTACCATTTCGTTATCAGTCCATTATGATGGTACCAGCTGTCTTGATTAAATTAATTTTCAGTAGTTCTATTCCTTACATTAACATTTGCTTTCCMGTCTCTGAAGAAACAGAAGCGAATAGGTTTGAAGAAATTTTAAATCCTGTCTATATGCTGCCTTGCATTACCAAATTCCTTACTGAGATTAGGTGAAGCTTCAGGCCAGGTGTTGAAGGTGGTCCTTTCTCCAAAGTATCTGTAATCCAGATGGTTACTACAGAACAGCATATTAAACAACATAAGAAGGCATGTTTCAGGACAAAGACAGCCCTGAGGCAGTTTCAGACCATTGAGGCACTTTTCCAGAAAGAGCAATCGAAATTTCACACACCCGATCTGTGAAGGGCAGTTCTGACTAACAGTAGGAAGCTGGGGAAAGTGACAGCTGGGTTGAGGTCCATTTTAAAGCACTGAGAAGTTGTAAGGCAATTCTGTTTGCTGAGACAATCAGAGATAAACATGCACAAGTTTGGGAACACCCCTGTTTTGAAGTTGGAAAAGCAGAAAAGACTACGCATCAATGTCATYAGCTGTGTCAGGTCAAAGAACGCAGTAGGCGGCAAACAAAGCTGTCATTTTTAAGGGTAAAGAAGCATCTAGTGCAAAATAATTCAAACTAAGTCCTGGAAGCTGGAACCAGAAAGCTGGCAGACAAGGCAAGGAGGCAACCACATACTACACCTGAGCAACAGAAGCATTACAACAACCCACAACCCTTTCTTAGCAAAGAGAACTTACCTGTTTCATACCCTCAGGGCCCTTTCCCTCCCACAGTACTGCAAAAGATGCGCTAGGTAGAGACAGGGCAAAATAAAGTCAATGCACGTGCCTTATTTTCATAGCATTGTTTAATACTTAAAAGAACTGTAGTGTCAGTCCAGCTTAGGTATTTCTTACCAAAGTTAAAGTCACTCGTACCTCTGGGAAACATTTTAGACAAAGGCATGTTTCCTGGAGGGAAATGGCCTGTCGTTTCCAAGCATCGCTGTCAGGTTTCTAGTACATCTTAGAAGCAGCAGGCTGTCACGGTTCTCCCATGACTATGGCTTTGTGTGCAGATGAATAAGGTGATACATTTCATAACTTTTGAGCAGTTTGTTTTATTATGTAAAGGTCACATCACTGTATATTTGCCTACTTTGTACATAATTGTCTAGTCTCACGCACAGTGGCTTCCAAGTTCTCCCTAGTACTGGCAAGCACTGATGAATTCTGAAACAGAGTATCAAGTGCCTTAATTAAGTTTAAATCAGGACCTTGGTAGATGGATCTTGCACCCAGTTATCAGGAATGTACAAATGTCTTTATTCAAAAAATACAAAATAAATTATCTGTAGGCATGGACAATGACTGTAAACAATTACACGTGTGTTAAATGAAATCCAGTAACTGATGGTTACAGTGATTCTTTTAAACACCAGCCTCACTTCAGTCACTATCCACCCTCTTGCGCCGACATCTGAAGTTTTTAAAGTCAGAACTGTCAGTCTTCAACAGCACAGCCCACGATGCATCCCTACCCCAGGAATCAGAACATGCCACCCCCCATTCCTCCGCCCATCCCACCCATTCCTCCCATTGCCGGCTCCTTTTCTTCTTTAGGAATTTCAGTCACCACAGCTTCTGCTGTTGACAAGAGAGACGCAACACCTGCAGCGTCCATCAGAGCAGTTCTCACAACCTAAAAATAGGAAAGAAACAACTCAGTACCTGCTGACTATCACGTCAGCTGGGAGGAAGGACAGCTGAGGACTACGACTATGTTAGATTACCTTCGTTGGGTCTATGATTCCTTTTTCTACCATATTTACAAAGTCCCCGAGCATTGCATCATAGCCAACTTCTGATGGGCTCTGCAGGATTTTTTCCACTATTAATGATCCTTCAACACCTGCATTCTTTGCAATAGTCATTGCTGGGATTTTCAGTGTTCTCTTTATTATTTCAATGCCTGTAAGAAAAAGGATGTTTAGGATTACACACTACATACGCTGCACCTATTGCCAAGGTGTGCCTTCCTGTGCTGGAGATCAACACAAAGAGAGAGAACCCTCTGAGCAAGAGCATAAGCTATTTTTATCAGTTCCAGGGAAAAGAGTTCTCTCCACTTGACATTTGTCAACAAATGAAATCATTGCAGGATATTCACACACATTAGGTTTTACTTTTGCAAAAGGTAGTCAGGAGCATTATTATTGTTAAGGTGGCACAAAGCCTTTTTCCATTTGATTTGCCACACAATCTCTTAAGCGTTCTCAGATCTTAGGTCTGTCTGCAATGGCTGTAACAGTCAATGCAACTCTCCTGTAACAGCTCGCAGCTCTTTGCGGGGGGTGCTGCCGCCTCATTGTTACTGGTTCATTCACATCCAGGTTAGGGATGCAGTGGAAGCTCCTTCCCACTGTAAAGCAGAGACCACCATACCAAGGGGATACGAAGTTCTAAAGATCAAGTAAGTAAAAACTCACTGAAAGCAATCTGTGTTTAATCTTACAAAGCCTCAGGACAGAAGAAAGTCTATTCTGAACACTTCCACACGCACTTTCCACTAATTTACTTACCAATTTTCTGATCTTCATTGGCTGGAGCTAAAGCATCTAATGCTGGAATGCAGCGAAGCAATGCACAGCCACCGCCCGGAACGATGCCCTCCTCTACGGCAGCACGGGTGGCATTCAGGGCATCGGTAACTCTGTCCTTCTTCTCATTCACCTCCACATCGCTYGTGCCACCCACCTACAACAAGCCAGCCACATGTCAAGGTCCACACAAGGAGCCCGGGCAGGAGAGCGCTTGCTGGCTATGGAACTGCTGCCGCAAAATTAGACAGCCAGCTTGAGTCATTAACTGACAAGCGTCAGAAAGCAAACCCATGCTCTCCTGTACTGGCAGTGTTCTTCTGTACCTCAGCACTCAGGAAGCCTAAGCACACAGTTCTAGTTGATTATTTCATCAAGTTCTTAATGCTGAGGTGTAGCACTGTAATAAGCCAAATTCCTTATCCAAATCAACTGCTAAGATGAGGAGACAACCACACAGTAGTAACTTAGATTAGCAATAAAGGACTGACACCGCCCCGTTCCTAAGAAGCTTAACTTCTCACCTTCAATACTGCTACTCCGTCAGAGAGTTTGGCCAATCGCTCATTCAGTTTCTCTTTTTCGTAGTCACTTGTGGTGACTTCTAGCTGTTCAATAATTTCTTGAATACGCTTTTCAATTTGAGCCTTTTCGCCCTTCCCCTTTAGAAGCATGGTGTCATCTTTTGTCACAATGACCTCTCCAACTTTACCAAAGTCATGAGGCTGAATATCTTCCACATTGAGGCTCAGACCCTCTTCTCCAAACACCTGAAACAAATTACACGGGAAGTTGGAATTCACAGCTTCTCCATACATGATTTTTTTTATTTATAGACACAYGAACACATACAGCCGGCTAACTGCAAAATAATCACACTACTGCAGCCAAGTCGAACGCAAGTCTTCCCTTCTCCTAASAGAGCCCAGGCACCTCACAAACCGGCCCTCCCAGGATCGGGAGCTGCCAGCTCCTCATTCATGACTGACTCGTGTAACTCACCGATGCAAAGTGCCTGGAAAGCAGAGCTGTCTGACAGAGTCTGCCTCCTGTTTCCAGAAGTTACAACTGTTGGCACAGAACTGACTTTAGAAGAGAGTTTGCTGGTTTTGTTACTTTGCGCTCCAGTTAGCTTAAACACTAAGTTTTACTTCAAGAACCACCTTTGGATCCCAGTTTCATGCTATGATTTGTGTAAGAAAAGCAGCACAAAGGGACACTAATCAGCACATCAACTATTTGAGAAGTTGAGTACAAACGGAAGTTACCCAGTCTATTCCAAACATTTAAAAGAATTATATTTGGCATACTCAAGTCCGGGCAATTAGGAGACTGTTTTAGAAGGCGGCAAGAAGGCTTTGCTATTTCTAAGCAATTTCCTTGATATTCCTCCTTCCCCTTAACCTAAATGCTGCAAGGAAATCGTGTGTAACTTCAGTCAGTTAAAAGGACATAGTACACGTGGTTGGTCAGGGCTGTATGACACAGGAATGATCAATATCCACATTTAAAAAAAATATGAAGATTCAAACGGAGTTACTGTTACATTTCTGAAAGAACAGGACACAGCCTGCAACACAGCAAATACAAGCCATGGACCTAAAAATATATGTTCTTTTTCTCCTCAAATACCATTAGCATTTATTGGAGCAAAAAGCCAATTAAACATCATTACTTACAGCACCACCAGTAGCAATTGCCATATCCTTAAGCTGGTTTTTCCTGTTGTCACCAAAACCTGGTGCTTTTACAGCAACAACCTGAAGACCAACCTTCAGTCTGAAGAGAAGAATTCAGAGAGCAACATTCCACATGTGTTCAGAGAATGAGTCTAATTACTAAAAACAATTATTTCAGTACAGCTCTAACAATCAAGCAAACATAAGARACCTTCATGAACTGAGTGGGTTTTGCTCAAAAAGGTAGTCAGGAAACAACTGAAATTCTGTCCGAACTGATGCAAAGTATGGCTATGTACAAAAGCTGCTGTTTCTTTGGTACTGGTAAGAGAACRGACAACAGCTCTACACTGTAGCAAATTCAAATACACACTTTTGTATGTATTCCTTTAAAAGGATGGAAACRCAAAAAAATAAAAAGCAGTATTTTGTCCAAAAGTACGGATTTTAAGCCTCACCTGTTCAAGACTAGAGTGCTGAGGGCTTCTCCATCAACATCTTCAGCAATAATAACCAAAGGTTTGCGGTGAGCATTGGCAATTTCAAGAGCTGGAACTATGGACTGTACACTAGAAATTTTCTTTTCACTGATTAAAACATAAGCGTCCTGGAATTCACATTTCTGCCCTGCAGAAACAACATGCATTATCTGAACGATTTGATTATAAAAACATATCAAGCGTTCTCTTAAACCTAAGGAGCTACTTTGGAGCAGCTGTTGCGCTTTTCAACGGCTTAAARAAGAGACACAAATTGTTTTCTCCAAGACTCCACCTTCAATTCTACATTGTTCTGGAGTGTTGCAGGGTCAGCTTGATGTTAACATGGACACTGTCCACACTTGGCAGAGAAGAAAAAAAACCCCACAGACTACAAGTTTTTACCAAGAGTTAAAAGTTTCTGATGGGGAAGGACCCCACTGTCCTACTGCTGTGGCACGCAGTATAACAGATTGTGGAGTCTTTGTAACAGGTACCGTTATTTCTAACTTACAAGAGCCATTGTAAGGTATCTGACATGTGTTATTKTTAACTCACCTTTAGTTGTATTAATAAAATACGGAGAGATGTAGCCTCTGTCAAATTTCATACCCTCAATGATTTCCAATTCATCATTTAGCGTTTTTCCATCCTGTTTAGATGCAAGCAAGTCGCATTAAAGATTCCTTAGTTACTACCAATRAGTATATTTTTAGCATACTATGCACAACAAAATTAAAGGCTCTGCACTATACATCAGGTTTATGTGCTTCACCCTTCAAAATTAAAAGATTGTAAGAGGGAACAGCAATCAAACCCTGATCTAAAGGAGCTGGGGAGGGAGGAATTATGGTGGGATACCGCACGTGAGCAGCAGCAGCAGCAGCTACATCATGTGGCACAAAAGCCAGCCCTAACGGGAGAAGAGACAGTCACTTTGCACTCAGTCTGTATGTTGGCCAGTTCTTACCTTGACAGTGATTACACCCTTTCGTCCAACTTTCTTCATTGCATCAGAGATTATACTGCCGATTTCCTGATCTCCATTTGCTGATATCGTGGCAACCTGGAAACAGTAAGCCATTTAATCTCATTTCACAATACAAGTGATTTGTTTCCTCACTATAAAGAAAGTCAGAAGAAGCATTTCCAATTGTCACATTTCCTGACAAGACAGGGCAGCTGACTGCAGCACACCCACACCAGGATCCAAGGACTCCGTTAGAAGGGCTAACGGCTCTTGGGCAGCTCAAGCACCGGGCCAGATCCCCTGTGCAGGGGATCCCAGACGCGGGCATCTCAATCTGGGGCCAGGGGGAGAAACGCACCATGAAGGCCAACACACCTGGTGCCCGACACCCAGCTGGGCACCCACCTCAACCTGAACCTCCCACAAGAGATCCACAACACTCCCAGAAGTCTGCCGTCACCTCCCATACACAAACACATCTTTGCACTCGTCAATTCTTCCCAAGTACACAAATTGATATTTTAAGACCACATTTTGGAATGAAACTTGAAGATGAGAAAAACCACCTACTTCTGAAGTAACTTCTAGCAGTGCAGTTGAAGACAGAATACTGGGAATTTTAAATAACTCAAGAAAATGAAAGCGTTACCATGAAGATCATTCAATGAAACATACTCTGAATCTTGGTATGTAAAGAAAAATACTCAGTTGTCATATACCCATAACTTACCTCCATTAAACCTGACTTCACAAAACTTTTTCTGAAGAATAGCTACGTAACGTGGGTTTAATTTTTTTTTTTTTTTTTTTACCTGTGCAATTTCTTCTGGAGTTGTAACAGGTTTAGACAGCTTCTTCAGTTCAGCTATGATAGTATCTACTGCAAGCATCACCCCTAGAGATGAACGGAATACTTGTGAGTGAACAAAACAAGGTATACAGCACAGAAAAAAAAAAAGCCACAAACAGGTTAAGTTTCAAACCAAAGCCCACATTGCAAAAATGCATCAAGCTTGAACATTCAAAAACAAGTGACTGGCAGTTCTAGTTCCATACTGTCATTTGTATAACTATTGATAATTCTTTGGAATTGGTGTAACATACTTTCCGTCATGATCGACATTTATGGCAAATTTATTTACATGGCACCAGTAAGTTTATATGCTTATCAGAAATTAATTAAATGCAGAAATGGCTTTAAATGGAATTTACCTATGACAAATTGAACAAGTTAACTGCATATAAAATAGTAAAACAATTAGAAAAATGAAGAATTGTTCAGAGTAAGTAACGTAACAGAAACAAGTGGGTTCTCTACGCACCACTCTTTATATAAAGCTTTACATGGCTCTTCAAAGAGAAGGCAACTTATTCAGGAAGCCAGTCAAATTTGGGATATGAAAACTAAAAGACAGTGATTAAACATTAGAAACAAGGGGAAAAAAAAAAAAAAATTACCCCTCCTGATTTCTACTGGATTAGCTCCTTTGCTGATCTTCTCAAAGCCTTCCTTGGCAATAGCACGTGCAAGTACCGTTGCAGTAGTGGTACCATCTCCTGCTTCTTCRTTTGTATTGTTGGCAACATCCTGAACTAACCTGGCTCCAATATTTTTGTATTTGTCTTTTAAGTCAATTGCCTTTGCTACTGTCACACCGTCTTTTGTCACTTTGGGACTTCCCCAGCTTTGTTCAATAATAACTGTTCTTCCCTAGAGTGAGAAAGAACAAGTATTAAATCAAAGCCACATAATCCACAGCACGTTACTCTAAGAGTTCAACTGAAGATGAAAATCCTTTGGAACAGCCACAGCTGAACAGAAACATCACCTTGCACAGAGCTTTCAGCTGGGACTTTTTTCAAGCGCACACATTACCAAGGTTCTGCGAAACTGGAAAAATGGCTCAAAGGTTTTATACTTTCACAGAATGAGGCTTCATTCCCCACCCATAATGCTTAATTCCACAGACTCAGAAGTCTGCAACTAAAATAAGACCGGCCTTACAGAGGAAAATAATTGAAGAGATTCCCTCTAACACTGATATTTCCCCCAAGATTAAAATATAGCAACATAATGAACTAAATTTGCAAAATTTCTATGAAATCACACTAAAAAGTCTATGTGATTGAAAAACAGTAATACAAATCATTGCACGTTCTGGGGAAAAAAAAAAGCAGAGACTTGCAAACCTTATTAGTGATTAGCAAAGAGAACTGAGAACACTTAACAAATTTGTGTTAGAGTGTTGCAATAATTTCTCAAACACTGCAAGTTAACAAGCCTTTCCTCTCTTAGCCTGCACTTGCACTCAACTAAAAAGCTGGACTACCCTATGCAACATATACAGATGCAGTTAATACGGGAAGCTATGGACCACACAGGAAACACAGGGCAGATGCATCCGCACAAGAGGATTGCTTGTTCCCAGATGAATTTAATAGGTTGAAAAGCTGCCCCAATCAATCATGCTCCAGTTTGAGTTGGAGGCAGCAGAAATGCAAGGAACTGCCTCTGGTCCGCTGCTGCCCCGGAATTCTTTAGCTACCCTGGCAGCTGGAACTGTTGGAAGAGGGGAAGGGAGAACAACTGCCCCACCTCACCACTGTTGCTGCCGGCTGACTCTGCACAAGTCCCCTCACCCGGCCTGTCAGGCCCGGCTCAGAGCTGACCGCCCTGGCTCCTGCCGAGACACTGCCATAGCTGATCACACGCCAGCGCGTCTTCAGCTTCAACCAGAGTTTGGAGCACGTGCCGAGAAGCTAACTAAGGACTCCCATACAGCACGCTACCGCTACGGTGCACTGTGTTCCTCGCTTCCACAGAGCCCACTCACATCTGCCTCAGTGATTTAACTTGGGATTCCTGCCATGCGTGAGGCTATACTGCTTCTGAAGTACAACTGGCCCTAGAAGCTGCAAAAGAAACTTTAAGGTTCAGTTACCAGTGTTGAACTTGTGAGTTTACATAATTCTAACTCTGTGCTATAAAACAATTATGCCAATATAGTGCACAATCTGACTTCTTACTGCTATTTCATTTGACCTGCACTTCACCTAAATCTAAAAGTGGTTCAAGAGTAAGAAAACTCTCTCTGGAGGATCCTGCTACTGCTAAGTTCTTCATGTAGTCTCTCCTTGTTTTGCTTAATTTTATTCTCTATTTTGACATGGTCTTATCCCAAATGTTTGTTTGGTAGGTATGAGGAGAGCAGCACAACATGATCTACTTATATCCGATCACATAAAAGGATTTACGCTCAACAAACTTTTTGTCTGTGTTTCTGAAAAAAGGAACACCACCAGTAAACACACATGCATTTCRAATGGTCCTGCATATCAAGAATCCAAGCACTCACATAAACTAGTTCTGACAAAGTAATCAACATGTTGGCAGCAGTATCAAAAGATTGCATGAGACTGCAAACCACATTTCTTTAAATATAGAACAGCGCCAAAGGGAAGTTTCCTCACCAGAGTGATATTTCTTAAAAATGCTGAAAGCTGAATCAGGCATTACAGTACAATCCCTAAATCTCTACAGATACACAGAGAACAGCAGATAAAGTGAGAACACTGGAACAAAAAACCCACAAGGTTACAGTAAGTTGCATCAGGAACTGCCCTTTAACCAGTGCATTGAAACTATGCTTAGGCATTCACAAAGTAGCCTGATCCACAAAAACAAGAGTTAAATTAACTGACTACACTTAAACTTTGTTCCTTTATGGAAAACAGCCACAGCTTGCAGACATCACTGTTCCTTAACCTTCATCTGCTCAGCTTATGGCATTTTTGCCTTTGAATAAAGCTAACCAAGCAGAAAAATGTGCAAAAAATACATGAATGAATTTTACAGAGGCCAAGCAGCCTTGAGAAGAACTACCGTGCATATGCTGTTATTATAGGGAACAGACATTCCTACAAGCCAAAAGAAAATCAGTCTCTTCCTTAAAAAGGAATCTCACTTCAAGCCTTATTGCATGTTGCATGACTATGCAGAATGCAGTAGCTAGTTTTCCAAAAGACCTAGAACTTATAGGGAATCATACACTATGCTCCTATAAGCAGCATAAATGAATGCCACTGCCTCGGAATTTCACTTAAGCTGATAACATTTACCAGTCAACTGAAAACCTCAACATTACATTTTCAATGTCTCTTTCACTTTCTTGATACTACATGGTAAAGTAATACAAAACCGTGATTTGTTTAGAAAAATCACATGCTAATTAACCCACCTTATGATCTAGATAATTTAACTATCTACTGCATTGTTACAATCAACTGAGCCATAGTAATCTATTATGCACATCCCCTTAACCTTCAACCTGTTTAAGCAAATATACTGCACCTTTCCCAGTCATCCAATTAATTTCACTTTGCTACTATGAGAAGCACGTGCASTGTGCTTTCCACATGACAAAAATGAGAATACGGCTGCTTGCAGCAGTCTGTCCATACCCCTACGTGTTTGTGTTACAGATCTGCAGGTGCTCATCATGCAGCTCTACTAAGGGAAAATGAACTGTTTTCTACTATGGTGTTTTCAACGAGGTCAAAGTGTTAACATCAAATAAATGCAAAATCTTCCATTACCTTTGGCCCCATGGTGACAGCTACAGCATCTGCTAGAAGATCTACTCCTTGAAGCATAAGGGCTCTAGCATCTGCTCCAAACTTGACATCTTTTGCATATGCTCGTGTTAGATGGGGGGCGAGTGCTCTGGACACTGGCCTTATCTGACGGAGTACTGTAGATAGACGGAGCATGTCTAAAAGATTAAAACAAATCCATAGGAAAATACAAGCATTATGTTTTTGCACAGCTACTTCTAGAATAAAAGAAGGAAAAAGGATTCAGGAAATAAAGCAAGCGATCATGAACTTTTAGTTTTTCGACTGGTGCAATGGAGACAGACAAGCAACTACAAGGAACAGGGCTGGGGAGCCCAGATCCTCGAAGCAAGATCAGGGCTGCAGCAGCTCCTCACTGAGCAGCCTCCAGCAACTCCCGCCGGGCCCTCCCTGACAGTAGAACGGGAGACCGTGAGGGCACCGCAGAACACCGGCAGCTCCGTTTGCCAGGCGGCTCCCCCGGCAGCGGCTCAGCGGGGGGGCCCGCGCACGCCAGCGGCAGCAGCAGCGCCGTTCCGATGGGCGCCCGGGAGAGGCTCCCGCGCCCGACTCTGGCTGGCGAGGGCAGCCCCGCACCACGCGGCCAGGCGAGGGGAGGCGAAGGGCCGCCGGCCCGCGGCGCAGAGCGGCAAGGAGGGGTCCCGGGGCCCCGCCGGGCCCCCCAGGGCTGGCGGGCGGGCCAGGGCCTCCGGCCACATGTCCGCTTCCCCCAGGACACGCGCAGCAAGGTCAAGGGCCGCTCGCCCCCTGCCGCCAGCCCGGCCGCGCTGCACCGCCGGGGCCCCGCCGCACCGGCGTCGCCCCCAGGYGGGTGAGGGCCGCGGGGGCCTCGCTCCAGCCGCCGCACCCCCCGGGCGGCCTCATGGCCACCCCTCTCCCGCCGCGGCCGGCCGGTAGCGCCGCGCGCTCCAAACAGGCCCAGCCGTTAACCGCACGGGCACCCCTCCCCCCCAGCCGTAACGGCCGCCACAGGGGGAACGGGCGGAGGGTAGCGCCCCCGGCCCCCCCTCCCCAGGCAGGGCCGGGCCAGGCCAGGCCGGGCCGGGCCGGGCCGGGCCAGCCGCCACGCTCCCGCGCTCACCTGCGGGCAGCACGGGRGGGAGCAGCAGGCGCCTCCGCCGTCCGGACTCAAAGCTGAGCGGGCAGGTCTGCGCGCAGGAGCGGGAAGGCGCTCGGCACTCACCGCCTCTGCCCCGCCCCCGGCCAGGCACCGGCCCATGTGGGGCTCCGCACCGCCCGGCCCGGGAACCAGCATAACCGCCGCGGCCCCGCCCCTGGACCGCCGACTGCCCTCCTGCAGGGCTGGGGCGCCGGCCGCGCTGCGCGCATGCGCGGCAAGCTCCAGGATGAACCACTCAGGTTCCGGGGCCCGCTAATTCCAGAACCTTCTGGAACGCTCATGCTCGCCGAAGGTCAAAGTTGAGCTGACCTCACTTCCGGTCGGGTGTCTGAGGCCGGCAGCCGGCAGGCGCTAGGCAGCGCGGATCGCGGCGCCGCCGGGGTGCCAGCCGCCTCCGGAAACGGGACGTAGCCCCGGGGGCGAAAAATAAGCGGTGGAATTAAAGCTGACCGGGGCTGGGGCGGGGGGACGGGCTCCGCCCCGGGGCGGGGCGCCGGGCGCGCATGCGCAGGCSGTGACCTTTCTCACGTGTGCCTGCGGCGGCCCGGTCACTCGGTGGCGGGGAGCGCAGCAGCTGCCATGGTGAGTGCCCGCCGCCCGCGCCCCGCCGCCGCCTCTCCCTTCGCCGCTGTCCCTGGGCCCGTCTCTGCTGAGCCCGCTCCAGCGGCGCAAGGGCGGAGGACCCCGCAGGGCCTGGTGGCGGGCCGCCGGCGGGGGCCTCTGAGCAGCCCGCGGCCACGCCGCCGCGCACGGGTGTTTTCTCAGCCCGCCGGAGGCCGGCAGCGGCGGTCCCTGTCGTGCCGGTGGGGCCGGGCTGAGCCGAGGGAGGGGGGGGGGGGGGGGGGGGGGGGGGGGGGCGGGCGGCGGGCCGTCGCCTGCGGGCGTCCGAGCCCGGCGCTCCCTGAGGGGGATGCCCGCAGCGGTCTGGGAGCGCCGGAAGGTCACGCAGTCCTTGGGGAGAAACGGTTACACCGGCGAGCGCGGGGGCTGCGGGCCAGGAGGTGGTGGGGRTGTTTGCAGGGGCTGCCTCTGGCTGCCCAGCCGTTCTTCCCTGCCTGCGGTAACGGGAGCGTCCCGTTAGCAGTAAGTGCGCGGGGCAGGGCTGCACAGGCCGCGGTGTGGTCCTGCGGAGCTTGGAGGTAAAAGTGAAACCTTTTATGCTGCATTCTTGATCACTCATTCTCCGTATTTTATAAAGTTTTTTATAGAGATCTTACCTTGAAGGAGAATTGGGTAAGGGCAGAGCGGCCCTTGTTCTTGGAGTGATACTTTGTTCTTGTGATCCTACTAACGTGAGGAGTTAGCATTTCTTAAAACTTTGTGTCATGGTCGTAAGTCTGGCTGCTTATTTCTGTTAAACACAGAACATCTCTAAAAAATAAAAGGGGACCAGAGATGTTATTTTCACAGAATGACAATGTTATTTCACAGAATGAAAAGGCAGCAGTTGGCTGGCTTCTGTTGTTTTTCATCATTGTGGTAGTAACATTAGTTGAGGGGACACATATCTTTCATGTACTGTCTTTTGTTCATGCTCTGCCTGTAACTTGTTTTCTCTCAATTTTAAAGTGTGTGTGAGTATATTGATGAGTGTCAGTAAAGGGTGCGTGGATGCCAGGCCCCTGTTTCTAGTTGTTTCTATGAGAGTGGGCTCTGGGTACCCGTTTAGTGGAGCACTATTTCCATGTGACTTGGCAAGTCGCCATATCTTTCCTTCTAAATCAAAGTAAGTTCCTTCTTCCTGACCCCTGCTTGTTGGGATTCGGTGCTTGCATTTATCTAGTGCATAGGAGTTCGACTGCTGTTTCTGAAAGGCAACCAAGTAGCAGTAAGCAAAAAACCCCAAAACCAAACCAAAAAAAACCCACCAAAAAACCCACCTTAACTCTGCTTAAGCAGAGGCAGGTATTGAAGCAGTCAAGGCAGAAGTATGCCTACCTTCCTATTTTTAGGGGCTTAAACCTCGAGTTTCTTGTAAAGTTGCAATCTATTTGTAGAAGTCAATACAAGTAACAGCACTCTCACTTCAGGCTTGAAACTTTGGAGGCTGTATAGCATTATGGGAAATGCTAAGGTTTGAAAGTACCTGAAAAACACTTATATGGAGTACCTGGGTAGACTTTTGCTTCTTTACTGTAAAACACTACACGAATAAAAATGCAACTGTCCCAAGAGGTCCTTAATCATCATGAAATCTGCTTGTGAACTGARTGAATATATGATCTATAATCAGTAATTATGCTCACCAAACTATAGTAACTGAGGGTTTGGGATTAAAAGCCTGCGGAGCTTTTCAGCCAGAGGAGGGGGCTGCTCCATCTGGTGGTGGCCTGTCCCCCCAGCTGGAGTACATCATCTACCGCTGAACTGTTAGGATTGCCCAGTGTCTGCCTGTGTCTTTAGCAATTTCTGATGCAATCAAAGGTGGCATATGTTTGCTACTATGTAAAATAAATGCTCAGCAGTTTTCGTAAACTATTAATTCCTCCCAAAAGAGAAATTACTTTTTTTTTTTTTTTTTAACCCTTTGAACTTGTAATTTCATTTTAACGTTCCTCTTGTTACAATATACAATTACTTCCACAGGCAGGAAAAGCATTTAGGAAATTTCTTCCCCTCTTCGATCGTGTTCTGGTTGAACGATGTGCAGCTGAGACAGTAACCAAAGGAGGCATCATGATTCCAGAAAAAGCTCAAGGGAAGGTGCTACAAGCAACAGTAGTAGCAGTTGGATCAGGAGCCAAAGGAAAGGTAAATATCCTGAAGCATTACATTTGGGTAGAATTAGTAATGGTGTGGTGGTAGCTGGAATATTATCACAAGAAAGGGATGGCTGCAGTATAAAGGTAGTGATAGCTCACAAAAATGGGTGATGGCAATGACTGAAGCTGGCAGTACAGATTCAAAGAGGAGGTAGAAATCTCCAGTTGTTCTGACTGGCTCTGACCTTGAATTCCAGCATTCCTTTCATCATTTGTAAAATGGAAAACACTTGCCTTTTAAAAATCAGTATTATTTATTGATATTTATAAGCAGCTTTAAACAGTAGTGGTGTGGGTTTTGGTGGTATGGTGGGGTTTTTTTATATTGAATTTTGTTTGTGGCTTTGGTTGGGGTTTTTTTTAGTTTTAAATACGTAAACAGTGTTTTGGGGGCATAGTTTGTTTCATCACTTCTCAGCTAAAACCTTGAAGGCCCAGCAGCCTTCTTTGTTAAAATGATTACATGCCCGACTTTCTGACTTGTGAGCAGGGTGGAATCCCAGAATGTGGCATTACCTGTCTTGTGCTGTGCAAAATATCATTGTCTATAATCCTTATGGACAAAAGAAAATCAGGAATCAAAAGAAATAAGCGTTAAATAATTTTTTGTTAATTTTGCATGTTGAATACATATCTGGGATCATAAAAAAAAAAAAAGACAGTCTTCACAAAAATGCCAATGGCTGTGGGCTTCATCATCAGAAGGGTTTTTTCCCCACCATAGTGTTCAGTTAGTAGCAATAGTGGAAAACAGGTTAAACTTCAACTTGGGCATGTTGACTCGGACTTTTTCTTTACCATGAGTCTCTCCATACATATCATGCTGTTTTGTGTCAGTATCTCATTTTTAAAGCTTTATATTGTGAAATGGTGCTAATATTTGACTAACATGCTAGTATTTTATTTATAATGCAAACATATAATTAGACTTTATCAGGTGTTTCTAAACAACTGATTTGCCAGCAACAGTGGCAAGTTAATCAAAGTAACAAAGATGGGAAAGCACTTTTAACTGGCACTTGGAGAAACTCGCCTTGGCTATACAAGTTGGAAATGGACTTTCTCCCTTCATTTTAGAAGGGGGCTTCATGGTCTGTCACCTAATTTCTCAGGTTTCTTGGGTGTTTTTTTCTTTAAGTGAAGTCCTATTCAGTATGTCAAGCAAAGTCCTTACAGTTGTATTTACACTCAAAACTAAATGAAAATTAATTACATTCAGAAAATCACTGCAGTCCTGCTGCTTAAATATTGCAGGACTCCCATGYTTGAGAATTGACCGGAGTGCTTTTCTTCCTAGTAAACCTGTATATTCTAGTTTCACTGTACAAGGAAAATACAGAATTGTTGTGATTTCCTGAATGTTTTATATGTGGATGGATCATTGTAGTTTGGAGCAATTCTATTACATCTGTCTATATTGTGGAAAACTAAGGATTTCTCTTTTCTTTCAGAATGGTGAGATTCAACCAGTGAGTGTAAAAGTTGGTGAAAAGGTTCTGCTACCAGAATATGGTGGTACTAAGATTGTACTAGAAGATAAGGTAGGTTTCCCAACTTTGTGAATGCAAATTAAGCTGGTTCCCAAAATGTCAAACTGCCAGTGATAAATACTGAAGTTACTTCATAGCATTAGCAGCATTGGAGAAAAGCAGTTGTTGATACTCAGATGGGAGCAGCTGAATCCAGCCAGCTTCTGGTACCTGTAGTACTTGCTACTTCCACCCCTGCTTAAAAGGAAGTAACCAAGGAAACCTCTGGCCTGACCTTTGCTGGGTGRACAAAGTGGCTCCATATGCCAAGGATATAGTATAGGGAACCCTAAAAGGCTCTGAAATTACTGGAGGTATCCTTGCTTTTGACAGGGAGAGCTTGTAGAATTGTCTTCTAACAGTTCTTGCACTTCCTATTACTAAAAATAGTAACTTGATAGCTTTCCCAAAGAGTATCTTACAAACAAAAAAAATACCTTTTCAAGAAGTCAAGAGGTAGAGCTAGTGTTGGTTAGCTCACTTTTGATTTTGTACTTTGTGACTGTGGTAGCCGTGACTTCAGAACAAGACAGTATTTGCAAAACAACTGATGTGACAGGTACTAATGTTTCTTTTCTTTGCAGGACTACTACTTGTTTAGAGATGGTGACATTCTTGGGAAATACGTGGACTAAACTTGTTGCAGTATCAGTCATCCATTCCACTAAAATGCTGAAATTTTTCTTTCATCATGTAAATAATGTCCTTTATTTTATAATAAGCAAGCATTGAGTCTCTGAAATAACTTGTGATCTCACTGTAATGATGGAACACAAATAAAAACATGTACAGTCAGAAATCAGTTGCTCTTGCTTGAGTTCCATTGAACAGTGAAATTCAGATGACTACCAACCAGCCTTAATTATTCCAAACAMCACCATTTTATATCCTTATCTCTGTACTGAGATTGTAAAGGTCTTTACAATAAACTTCTGAAACTATTCTGCTTCTGTCTTAGTTTCTGCTATTGCTCACTGAAACTGAGTCTCAACTGTGTAATGAACTAATCTCTCTTGAAAAAACAATTCAATTGTTAGTAAGACATTATTTTCTCTAAACTTGTATGAAGTTGGGAGATGAGTTTAAAATGGTTTCACACAGATGCAGTGAGGAAGGGGACTTTCAGCTCGCTTCCTTGCACATAGCACTTTATCTATYTTTTTCAACTACTTCGGGTACACAGGGAGATGAATGCACACAAACCACCCTGCTGCAAACAGCCTGTCCCACAGCAGGCTAAAAGGAGCTTGGTACTAGTCATACCTGTGCTAGAACAAAATCATCCAGTTCATAGATGAAGCAGATAAGAACTACAATTTTTTTTCTTACGTATCTCTCACTGAATTTTGCTGATAGAAAACAAATAACTTCCCTCCAGAAGGTAATTGGGCAGAATTGGGGCTGATGCTGATCTTAAAGCAAATTTCTTCACCGATGGCTACATTATCTTGGGCCAGATATCCAGCTTTCCCATAACTTAGTATAAGAGCTGGTTTAACAGTAGTTTCTTTATCCTTAATGCAACATTGTTAAATAGCAAGACATTTACTTAAGTAATGCTGAAGCAACAAATTTGCATATTTTTAACCACCCTGTCTTGCCTTGAAAAAGGATTCAAGGTTATTCACACAGGAGTAGACAAATGTGCGCTTGATGCAGTGTGTTCCTAATGGTGCCTTCAGAGTTGGTATGCATGTGTTGGTCTAGTGCAGTCTGAGAACATACACTGCCTTAAAATGATAAGCCTTATTTTCTTCTGGAGATGAGATAACAGGAAAGGACTAGTGAAAAATATTTTTGAGAACTTCAGTAGCTGCAGTGGGGAACTTCAGCCTTGGCATACTCTGAAACACAATGTATTTTCTGCCAGGGCAGTTTGGGGGGCCCTCGTCCCCACAGCTGAACTTCAGCACAGAGGTGAGCTGGAGCTGCTTTTTTACCTAGATGCCAGTTATCACCCAGCTATTCCATTAGGAGCTGCATTTGACAGTCTTGGCTGTAATGTCTTTTTCTCCCATAGCTGAGTGGGGTGCTGCTTGTTGGCTGGTTACCACCTGCTGACTTGAGCTGCAGGCAGACCAGGCAAAAGTTACACTTTTCAGGTGGTTAAACTCCCACTGACCAGACATATGTACTAACAGGGAAAATGCCAAATAAAAAAATTGTGKTTTAGTATAAAAGGCCTACTTCTTGAAATATGCCCTATGGCAGTTTTACTTCAGTAGTTACAGCAGTGCACATTACAGCTGAAACTTAAGATTATCACACTACAAGTATCGTAAAAGACAATTTATTGTTGAACGAAACACAAACGAAGCATTATCTTCCACTAGAGCAAGCGTGCCTTTATCTTCCATGATAACATAGGTATTCTGGTGTAGTCACATAGCAAAGAGGGGAAGGTATTTCACATATTTACAAACTGCTTACCTTATGGAAACTAGACATGTCAATGAGAAAAAGATGCAGTTGGAAGCAACTCCCAACAGAGAAATGTTTAGGCCTAATATTTCAGCATTTCTTTCCATAGTATCTTTTAGAGACACACTTTACATAGGGTCCCCACTCACAGCAAACAGTTTCACAATGTTTACAGTTCTCATTTATGAAGAGCAACTGCAATCTGTGGGGCTGCAATCTGAGGGCAGATGACCCAGAGGTAGCGCATTCTCCCTTACTACTTGCATGACATACCTTTGCCCCCACGTGCCATACTCAGCCCCGGCAGCACCCGCTGTACCAGCCCGCTCCCCCGCGGGGTTACACTGAACTCTGCAGCGTTGCCAAGCGCCCACCACGCAAGGCTCTTCCCCCGACCCTACCTCCAACCTATGCTTTCAGCCCCCGCAGATTTTCAGCAGCTTGATATCATACTTATTTAATAAAATATTTAGCATGGCTGTATCTACTAGTGTTTACATAACCGACTAAAAACAAATGTCACAATTTCATGAAAACTTTCACAGGAATAAGTAATTTATGGATGTGGGGAAAAAAAAAAAGCACATTCCTAGGTCTAATCAAATAGAGGACACACTTGAATGTCTGATAGAACATTTTATTCTTGCACCATGAGGCTATCACTGCAAGCAAGGACAAGGTAACTATTACATAGCCGAGGTGATCCATCTGCTGTTACTGCTTTTTAGTCCACAACTGCATGCCAAATTCTATAACCCCTGGGTGCTATAGGGGAGGACAGAATCAATCACAAATGCTCTTTCCTTGCCGTGTCATTCTTGTAGGAATTTAGACTTCTTTATTCCACTGTTTTCTAGACTATTTCAAAGCTCCAATTTTGGCAAAAATGTTACATATTGCCCTAGCTGCTTTTTGGGGGGATACAGTCCTTCCCAGTCTTTCCTCAGACTGTCTGAATCATAAAGAAACAAGGTGGACTCCATCTACTTTTGTTACTTTCCTTTCTTAACATTTCAAAACAGCTTCCATTGGCAGCAACTATACTGTTTTCAGAAAATGTTTATCATCCTGGTTAAGTTATCCTGCCACAGTGAGAAAAGGATAAAACTTTTACACACTAGTAGAGAAGAAAGGAAGGCCAGGTCCCTAACAGCACAGGAATAGTCAGTAAGATTTTGGCCAAATATTCCATTTTTCACTCTTGAAGGTCATGAGGCAATGAGGACCAGGTGAAAACCAAAAAGTGAAATCACTGTTGATCAGATTTTGTTTAAAAACAACTTGAAATCCAATAAAACAAAAATAATGAGCAGCTTCCAGGAATACAGGGTTAATTGTCAAGGGGCAACACAAGAGACCTACAGAGTTTAACATCCTCATTAAGAAACACTGCAGATTTCTTTYCTTTTTCCACAAAACCATGAGCCAGTTGCAGATTGAACTAGCAGATATGTATTTCTCTTTGAAAGGTATTTCTTCACAGCCAAATTTATTTGCATTTTAGAAGCAAGGTGTCCATGAAATAAAAGTCAGGGACAAATGGAAATGTCAAATACCCTACTCTTCTGTGCTTTAGATATCAGCTAAACCTTGAAAATGACGATAGGGGRAAAAAAAAAACAAAACCCAAACAAGCTGCTGAACTTTAAGGGATTTAAACAGCTAGAATTGCTTTTATTTTGGGACTGGCTAATTATAGTATCAATCTCATAAAAAATTAATGCTGGATTACATCTGATCTAATGAGGTATAGGACATTTGTACCCTTCATTCTAATGCACTAATTTATCCCAATGTTACTAACCTTTTCATGGTTTCTTACACAAACTGCTAGGAAGTGCTGAGTTTCACCATGTGCTTCAAAGAGCTAACACCTCTGGGGCAGGAATGCTGACCAGGAGTAAAAAAGTAACTAATGCAAACTGAACTCAGGTGCCTAAAGTTAGGAATGCCACCTCTGTGTTACAGTGTAACGTGAACGGAGCTGCCATTGCTGTCAATACAAACTGCTGGTTAGCTGGGTGCATGCACCCGGGCAGGAGATGACCCCGTTACCTATTTCTCATCACTCCCACATTGTCCAGCTTTCAGCTCTAACCTGGCCTCTAAGAACAAGGCAGGATCCTGGTCATGGCATTGCCCAAGCAAAATAAGTATTCAGAAAGCACTTTGCTTTCTGATGGGAAAACCTAATTAGAGATTTTTCAATGTTTTCCATCCAGAAACATTTCACATACTCTAACTCTCATTGGGTAGAAGGAAGAGGTTTTAACATGGGGAAGCACATGTTATTTAGAGCAAATGAATTGAAGTGGGGGGGGGAGGGGGGAACCCACACCTGGCATTCACTCTGTAATGCAGTGGAAGTAGGGGCATAATCAGGTACCAGGGTTCTCCACTTCTCAGGAAACAACACACAACTGCAACCATTTATTTATTGATTGTATATCTCATCTCTACCTTGTTGCTCCATCATTCTTGCTCATAGACAGAAGCAATTCACCTTTACTTACCTATTCTGTACTCCCTCCTACTGTCTATTCCCTAGAAACAGAGCAGCTTCCCAATAAGCTKCTTCTTGCTTATCCTACAGAACTAATGAGTCACTCTAGTCCTCCAAAATGTCTACTTGCTTGTAACAGGGACCCATTTATCAGCCAATGATAAGCTAACAGTGCCTTTTTTATGTTTTCTTCCCAAATACGGTCAACACATATTACACCCAACTTACTAAACTTTGAAACCCAGGCTAACTCTGTTTTCCATTACCACAGCAGTCTGTGACCTCTRCACAGCAAACTCACAAGTCTGTCAATCCCACTTTGAAGATCTAGAAAGGCTTCGTCCCTACTTTGTTTGAAGTATTTTGCCCCAAATCACTTTTTTTTTTTTTTTTTKGGGGGGGGGTTTATTCATTATTTTTAGCATTAACAGCTATGTATCTTTAATGTAGGACTTGAAATATTTTTAAAAATTCACACCTTTATGGTTTATATTGTACACAATTTCATAGACTCAGTTGTGTTGTTCAGAGACTCGTACAGAGCAAGCRAGGACTGACCTTGTGTGAGAGCAGCCACAGGCAGACGCTGACAGAGGGGCACTGATGAAACGGGGTGAAATCTGAAGAATACATTTGCTCAACAACCAGTCATCTCGTTAATCTCTGGAGGCTTTGTCTCACAAAACCAACAACTCTGCTCACTGCTACAGCCCTGTCGCCGTGAAACCGGCCTCGCCGTGCAGCTCACGCTTCCTCGGGCGGGCACCGAGCCACCTGGACAGGAAACGGCAGGGAGCACCGTTAAAACTGTCCCCCTCTCCCGCGCGTGGGTGTGGGTGTTGTCCACGTCCACACCCACAGGGCTCACAGGAAAGCTCTGCAGCCGAAGCAGCTCCCCAGGCAGCCCGCGGGTGCCCACACGGCACTGCCCCACAGACAGGCCCGAGCCGCCAGGCAAGCGGCCGCGGCTTCCCCGGGCCCCCGGCCCCGCGCGGGGAACGGCTCTTCCGCGCACCCCTGCGGCCAGGAGAAGGAGCAGCACCGAGCGGCGGTGGGGCGGAGAGGCGGGAAGGGGCCGTGCCCCTCGCCTCCCACCGCCCCTCAGGGCCGTCCCCCCGCGCCGCGGGCGGGAGGGGCCGCTCGCCGCCTCCCGGCTCCTCTCGCGAGAAGCGTCGCGCCCCGCCCCGCCCGGCGGCTGTTCCCGCTCCCCGCCGCGCGGCGGCCGTTGCTCGCCCGTGGCTGTTCCGCCCCTCCCTCCGTCTCTCCCTCCCTSCGCCGGCGGCAGCCGCAGCGCCCGTTCCTCCCCCTCGCCCGCCGCCCCGCCCGGCGCTGCCGCATCCGGGTCCTGGCGCCGCTGTCACTATGGTCATGGCGGAGGGGACGGCAGTGCTGAGGCGGAACAGGCCGGGCACCAAGGCCCAGGTGAGGCGCCGCCGCCGCGCGGCCCGCGGCCGGCTCGCGCGCGGGGACGAGCAGCGCCGCCGCCGAGGCGCCGGGCCCGGCTGGCCGTCGGGGCGTCGCCGCGGCCCTCGCCGGGCCTACCGGGGCCCAGCGCTGCCCGCCGGAGCGGGCGGGCTGGCTGCGGCGGCGGGCCCCGCTCCGCCGGATCGCTTTGTTCCCCGCAGCCGGGCCGCGGCCTGGGCGAGACCCGGCCGCAGGGTAGCGGGGCGSGGGCCGGGGGGCCGTGGCGGCTGCCTTCCCCGCGGGGCACTCGTCTGCCGGGCCCGGGGAAAAAAGGTGGCTGCGGCACCGGCTGCCCCTCGGCGTTCCGGCGGGGGGAGCGCCGTGCTTCCCCGGGCTTTCCGGGCTCCGGTGCGGGAGCGCAAGTCGTGTCACGTCCAGTTCGCTGCTGGGATCAGGCCGCGTCCCGGAGCGCGATGGCTGTTACCGGCGGTGCGCTCCCAGTGCCGGGGGTAGCGACAGCGTTGGCGGGCGGTGGTGGAATAATCGGGTATTAGCTGGGACGAAGTGCTGCCTCCCGGAGCTTAGGCTTTCTTCAGGCACAGGGCTCTCTTTCTAATCCGTGTCAGTGTATTACTGTTGTTGCTATTAAAATGCTAAATACGTAATCAGCTGAGTGAGATCAYGGCGTGGTCATACAAGTAGACCTCGGCTGGGAGTTCTGCATCGTCAGATAGACGATACCTGGCCTGTTCATCTGGAGAGATAAGTCATCCCACCCTTGCGTAACCCGCGCTCCTCTCACAGTGAGCCTGGGCTGCTGTCAAATCGCTTCTCTTAATCAAAATGAAATTGATTTATTTCTGGGCTTTCAAGGTCATCTTGAAAAGGTGCATCTCAAACACGTGAGCTACGTTCTTTAGATTATTTCAGAGATGCAATCTTCTGTGAGGCCTTTATGCAAGACTTTTTCACTTTGCTTTTGTGAGGAGAGCTCGTGGTCAGAAACAGAGCAGTATATGACACGATGTTGTAGGAAAATGCATCTTTCTTCTCCTACTCTTTGTCATAACGTACAGAGGTAAAATTATTACACAACCCTGTAAATCTGTTCATTCTATACGTGTTTATGAAGGAAACGGAATGTTGTGTGCCTTCTGTTTGATGAATTTGGGGTATTCTGAAAAACAACTGAACATAGACCTAGATTTGGTCAAATATTATAAAGTATATTATAAAGTTCATGTAGGTTGAAGAATTTTGCATATAGTGATGCAATCATGATTTTTTTTGTGGCTGTATTTAATTTTGGATGACACTGTGGTATAGCTATTCAGCATGTAAATACAATTACTTAATGATATTTCAACACTGGATATTCACTCTCTAGAGATGCCTGTATTCTCTCAAGAACAGATTGCTAAGCTTTACAGTTGGAACATTTTCATTGAGTCATTGCGTCTACTAGGATGGCTATGGGAGGCTGGATAATAAGAGGGAGTAGCGCTATACATTTTAGGTGTGAAAAATGCAAAGTAAGAAAATGCGTATGTCTGGGACTATCATAGTTGCACCAGATGTGAACTGCTGTAGAACACTGCAGTACAGCTGGATCTGAGGTGAAACTTCAGGAGGATTTTATCATTAACAATACTAAACACCGTGGGTTAGCAGGGCTGATAACCATCCAGTTGTGCAGCATACTGGCCATACCAAGAGAATGTAATGCCAAGTTAGGCCAACACTGCATTATATTATCTCAGTTTAGAGAAGATGTTTTCAGTGGTGTGTTATTACTAGAATATACTGGGATTTTTAGTTTAATAATAATTGTATAATGCTACTCTTTACAG
Organism: Oceanodroma leucorhoa; assembly: GCA_030449065.1. Classification (NCBI taxonomy): domain Eukaryota; kingdom Metazoa; phylum Chordata; class Aves; order Procellariiformes; genus Oceanodroma; species Oceanodroma leucorhoa. The sequence continues at coordinate 20,782,002 of JASVER010000003.1, read as the reverse complement.
ACCTCTTTTCTGCCCCATTCTTACATGGTCTAACATGTAAAATGGGCACTGTATGCAAATATTGCATTTAAAAAATACAGGCTATATAGGTGTTACAGCAAGATGTGGGGGAGAGACGATGTTCATAGTATGCCGAGTCACACTGAACTTCCATATTTCAAGATGTTCTACTGTTGTGACATTAGGAGCATAAGTCCCATTTCACCCTGTTATTGCTAAGATTGCGTTCTGCTTCTGTTAAGATGTAGCTTCCTGGAATTGTATAAACTACCTCTGCATCTATTTTCCTGCATGTTCAAGCTTATTGTAGGTTGTGTGCTCTTCTTCCTCCCCTTCTATTTTTGTTAAATTGGTTTAAACTTTTTTTTTTAACAGGATTTCTACAATTGGCCTGATGAATCCTTTGAAGAAATGGATAGTACGTTAGCTGTTCAGCAGGTATTCTTACTTATGTGAAATGTTGTTAAAAAGTTCAGTTTCCCATTTTGTATTTTGGTAAAAAAAACAGGGAACAGGGCATGCCATTTATCTGCTTAGAATGTTGCTGCACAGGAATGAATTTCAGAAGCAGCCTACATATATTAAAAGAATTGTAATTATTACTTCTGTATGCAGAAATAACTAGAATTCCCACGTCTGGTTTAAACAAATCAGATTTAAGAAAATTATGAGGTTTCCTGTGGGATTCTTTTCTTTTGAGGAGGATGTTGTAAAAAAGCTGTAAAATTTACCCATTCTTTTACCTTTTCTAATTGAGGAAAGGCGTTTTTCAGATCTGGCTTTTTTTATACCAATTTTCTTACCCTGCCCACCTACTGTTTAACTTTTTAGTCCATGAATCACTTCTTAAGTAAAGAGAAAAAGTAAGTCCCTCAAAGATGTAAAGTCTTAAATATACTATCTTACTATAATTACAAGAAGATCTAGATTTATTTTTTCCCCCTCTCCTAGTATATTCAGCAAAACATAAGGGCAGACTGTTCCAACATTGATAAGATCCTTGAACCTCCTGAAGGCCAGGATGAAGGTGTATGGAAGTATGAACATTTAAGGTAAGAATCCATCTTTTGTCAACATAGTGTCCCGATTCTGAGTTTCGTTCATTGATAGCGGTAGTGAGTCTTTTTGAATAGGACAGATCGAAAGTAACTTAAATGAAACTTGGTATTTCTTCTATTAAATATTTTTATACTTTGGCATTATTTTCTGAATTCCTTGTTCTTTCTAAAGATTTATGATGCCTCCTGGTCTAGTGTTTTTGATGTTTTTTTAAGAAAATGTTTGTACCTCACTTCAAAAGTTGTACTAGCATATTTTGAAAATGAAAATATAGTCATGAATTTCCATAGCACTTTCTCCTAGTATCATCATTTCTTCATCTCCACTAATTGGGAATGTGATTTCCAGATGCTCCCAGTGCTGTAAAGTTCCACTTTACAAGAATCATTTCCAAAACCGTTAAGAGATCTGTGAATATATATATACTGTGTATAATATAATATGTATTATATAGAATATATATATAATATCTGTGTATAACCTTGTTTTGTATTAGATGTTTCTAGTGGGAAAACAAATTGTTGATTTTGATGCTGCTGTGTTCAAATTTTTTTAGACAATTCTGCCTTGAGCTCAATGGACTAGCTGTCAAGCTTCAGGTAATTCTTTTCTTGATATTTTATATTGTATCAGGGAGGAGACTTTTTTTGTATTGTAAGAYGCAGAGTCTGCAGAGCTCTCTTCTTCTAAATTTATACACATAGACTTAAGCAGTGGTTTGAGGTAAGAGTTTTTTAGGGTTTTAAAGACTTCTGGCAAATAACCCTTTTTGGTGGGGGACAGGGCAAGAAAGTGACTTGAAAAGATCAGCTCATTTTTGCTGTTGRGTGGTTTTTGTAACTGAACAATTGTTTTAACAGAGTGAATGTCACCCAGACACATGTACTCAGATGACAGCAACTGAACAATGGATTTTTCTTTGTGCAGCTCACAAAACTCCCAAAGAGGTATGGATGTTTTTTGGAAAACTGACCCCACTGATGTAGGATTTTCTTTCACAGTTCACATGTTCATGGGGAGACCGTTATGGCTGGCTTTTTAGTCAAACTGAGAGCTTATGTGGGTTAGGAATGTCACTTGAGGTTTCCTTCTTTCCCATTCTGTTGTRGTTTACAAAAGAATGGGATGAGGTAGGAAGGAGCTGCTTTTCACCACAGTATTAGAGACTTTGCRCATTCCCCTCTTTTCTCTCTTAATTTGTGTTGAGACAGCCTGAAACTCCATGGAAAAAGGTCTTTGTTCAATTGAAAGAAGAGTACATGCTGAGAACAGGCTGTCCTCTTCAGACTTTGGCCTCGATCCATAGCACTAGGCATATAAGCCTGACCCACTGAAAGTGACCGTATGTGCACGTTCTTAGGGAAGTTACTCCTAAAAGGTAGTGGAGTTCATAAAAATACTTTGTCACGTGGGTTACCAGCATGGCAGTAGCTTGTCCACCTGAGTGTCCACTTACTTTAAACTTTGTTCAGATCTCCTACTGAACCACAAGATACTTTTTTTTTTTTGCCTTCAGAAGGTCTTTCTCTGTTGCTACTGCTTATGGCGATTGTGCAGTCTGTCAGATTTATCTTTGTATTTCATCTTCCAGAATAAGGTGTTGGTTCTTCTTAACCTTATCCTTTTTGTCCTGTAAGGTTATTTTTGTTTGTGKTTTTTTTTAATTTCCTGAGATGCCTTGATTTAGCTCTGAAGGCCAACTTCTTTCCCACTCCCTCCTTTAGCCCTCATCACCACTCAGTATATTGGCATGCAGTAAGTCTGTTTCATTCAGCTAGACTGGAGAACTTCAGGCTGCTTTTTATCTCTGAACACGCATCATTCATCTACTGTTTTCCATATTGATAATAGGTATCAACTAATGGTCGAATAGTGGGTGATGCAACCTTGAACTGCTGACAAAAATGTCTAACTGAGAAGTCTTCTTCCTGACATTGGGGAATGGCAAAATGGACAGACATTCCTGCTCTCAGCCTGTCTCAGTTCATCTTTACTTTCTTCCTTCTCCTCTACATGTACTTGTCCCTGCAGAGCCAGGGCTTGGCTTGTTACACATTTAGCTACACTAATGATTTCATTTTTCTTTGCCAAGGTAAAAAGCATTGATATACTTAGGTGCAGGTTTGTTGTGGTGGTTGTTTTTGKTTTTTTTTGTAATTTTTGATGAGGTGTTAATTTAGGCTGTAAAAGAGAGGCTGGCCACTTGACTATGTGGGAAACAAATGAACTGTGAGGTAATGATCATTTTTCCTTTCAGTGTACTTCCAGTATATATTCTTATTATACAGCTTTACTTAAGGAGATGCATAAAATTCACTACTCATGTGCATAATCACATTTCCATAGTAACTTTTTTCTTGAAATAACTTACATGGGTTGTGAAACAGAGAAAAGAAATGGCTCACTTAAGGAGGAAATGTAGTTAGAGCTTCAGAGAAGCTATGTGAAACTTCTGGGAATAAAAATGACCAGACAAGTTAAAAGCATCAGGAAACAGAATTAAAATGTTTTTCTTTAAACAAGTTATATGACAATGTCATGCAAGCACTCATACACGTGCTCACTCACTGTCTGTTTTTGTAGTGTCCTGCTATAGACTACACCAGACACACACTTGATGGAGCTGCATGTCTTCTGAATAGCAATAAATATTTCCCCAGCAGGTAAAAATGCTTTCTTTTGGGAGGAGGGAGAGAGTAGCTGGCGCCTRAACACTTACAAAAGGACGTGGAAATGCGTAACACATTTTTCACGGACTACTACTGAAAATATCAGAAATCCTGCGGCATGTGTCACTTGTTGGTAGAGCTACTGTCACTTTTAAGCCAAGGAAGAATTCCTACCTGTTCAAACAGTTGCCATTTACTGGAGCTGACGGGTGCTTTTTTAGGTGGAAACTGTTTTACTAGTATCTCTTGGTGTTACGGGGCTTCCAGTGGAGTAGTGCCAACCTAAATAACAGGATGGCCTTTAGAGAGATGCAGTGACTCAAAGGACTTAAACGCTACACCACTGAAAGCCTCTGGAAGCCAACACCAATCTACTGTGGGACATCAGTGACCACAGAAGACAGAGGCTGAGTGTATTGAATGGGCAGCCCACATCTTGGATCATGGAAACCTAACTGGGGAAGTCAACATTGTGCTTCTCTAGGAATCCAGTACTGGCAAGGAGGTACAGCTTTAAGTCTTTTCCCCTTTGCCCATCAATTCTAGAAACCAGAAATCCAGCCCTTACCAGAATAACTGATGATGTTTAGCTACAGGCAAAACTGTTTGTGTAGTCAGAGTACAATTTTTAAATGCAGAGCATGCACCAACATTTTTATCTTCCTTGCAAAAATAAGCACTTGCAGACACAGATATCTGCAACACTTAAGTCTARATTTCATATGCAGTTATATAGTATAGTTTAACAATAAGAATTCATGTCAACGTGCAGCTCAGTAGTCACTTCGGTAAACCTGTTTTAACCTTTCTCCTGGTGCTTACAGGGTTAGCATAAAGGAATCCTCCGTAGCCAAATTAGGATCAGTGTGCCGAAGGATTTACAGAATATTTTCACATGCTTATTTTCATCACCGGCAGATATTTGATGAATATGAAGTAAGTAGTTTCAATTACATCTTGAAAGAAGAGTATTTACTGAAGTTATAGTTGTGATATAATTCTATTACATGTTTCTTTTAATCCTACCAGAAGATCTGCATTCTAGTGAAATATTGATTATAGATTACAGTTTTGTGAGAACTKAAATGTTAGGTAATACATATATATATAAAAATGAAAATTAATATATATAATTAGTTTACCCAGTTATGGTTTCCCTTCATTTGGATAAAAGGTCAGAATTTGAGAGTTTTTGTAGAAACAACTCAAATTGATCTTGTTTTAAAGATTCCTGAACGTATTCAAGCACTTGGTAGAGTTACTACTGCTTATGTATTTATGTTTCCTGTTTGTGTAGGTTACCCAACAGTTAAGGAATTATAATTGTAAAACTGCAAAGAAATGGTAACCGGTGGCAGCTTGTGCACCTCCAGTAGCTTCCAACATTTTTTTTTTTTTTAAAGGAAAAGTAGAAATTAATAGGGAGAAATGAGATACGGGGCATAGTTGGATGTAACCTTTGCCAAATCCCACTTAAGGTTGCTGGAACAGCTATGGAATGGTTGTGCCCTGTTCTGTTGGGGATAGCATATGTAGGAGTTTCACAATACCTTACAATTCTCCTTTGGAGAGTGGATTAGGACTACATTCACATTTGAGTATATTCTTGTCTAAGTGCTGTTGAATTGAGCTGTGACTTAAGCCTGAACTTCAGTAGGGTTTTTTGTTAATTGCATGTAACTATAAGCAAGCAGTAAAGGAAAGATTTAAAAGTAATATACCTTTACCATTTAAGTATTACTACTACTTTCTAAGACTTGTACATCTAATGAGGCAATTACATATAAGCAGGGTTTTTTTTAGTATGTTCTCCTCAATTGTTTATTATATCAAAATTGTTTAGTATGTTCTCCTCAATTGTTTATTATATCAAAACAATATATATATATATTGTTTTTCCCCCTTTTTTCATCTCCAGAATGAAACTTTCTTGTGTCACCGGTTCACTAAATTTGTGATGAAGTATAATCTGATGTCCAAGGATAACCTGATTGTACCCATTTTGGAAGAAGAAGTGCAGAATTCAGTGTCAGGGGAGAGTGAGGCATGATGGGAATGGCAGTACAGAAGCCTGTACTGAATACAAACAAAACATTAATTATGTACTGTATATATCATTTTAGACACTTCAATCACGTATCCTCATAGCTTTGTTTAGTATACTTTTTGTATGCTGTGTGCATTGCCTTTTAATATGGGAAATACTTTAAGTTATTCATGAGCTGTATATTCATCAATGTGGCACTCATGGTTTTTAAATAAAAGTAGTATCTGTTTATAATGCCTGTTAATAAAAGAATTTACAGTTCTCTAAAATTGCTGCTAAACAATCATTGAATCACAATCCTGAAGATGTGTCTCATTGGGTGGGAAAAAAGTGAGATTAAGATTTCACAGTAAGCCATTTTTTAATGCAGTAGCTATATTAAGTCTTAGTTCAAAGATTATCACCTTAAATATATAATTCTGCAGGAAGCTTCTTGCAATGTAGCTTATTCCTAATTTAGCTTTTATTTTTTTAAGATGGCTTCAAAGATTTACTTCTGGATGTGCATATTCCTGTATGTGKATATCCAAATACTAATAGGATCTATAGTATTAGTAATACCAAAAGGATAATTTCACTATGCTATTGAACATATATATTCTTGATATACATCTAACATACTTTCTGGACTTGGTTTTTTCTTAACAGTGGAGGTTTGTGCACAGCAGGAGACAGGTTCTGTCCTGTTAAGGCAGACTTCCGCTGTTGTTCTCMAGTCCACAACTTCTCTAAAGAATAACTGTGGCAGAAAAGTCAATGGTTTATACCTGTGCATCTTTATGGCAACTGCTTACAGATTATACCTCACATAAATATTCATGTTACACTACATAACACACTAGCACAGTCTTTGCTTGTATTCCTAGTAAAAACATTCTATAAGTACTTGAAATATTGAACCTGATTCTTCACAAGAATTGATCATATATTCAACATAACTTCAATTTGTTTTTCTTCATTCACCTGAATTATATTCTTTGACAGAAAGATTTGGATTCATGCTTCTGTTCCCTATCAGATGTTTATTTCAAGTTGTGTTTGCAGATTTGCAATAACTGACAATTTCCATGAGTGCTGCTTAATTGTGTTATGTCTAGAATGATAGAATTAAATGTTTTAGAGATGAATATAGCAGACATACTGCTAAGCATACATGAATGCAGGGTCTAAAAGCACTAGCAGGGTTCTTACGTTAAATGACTTTTGCTTAGCTGTTTAAGAAGTTAGCTGGTTGTTTCTCTCCGAGGTTGCCAGGGGCCCTCTTTTTATTTCTTTAAGCAAGTCAGAATGGGCTAACTCAGCTAGTTTCTGTAATCTACACTTTGTTTTCTAAGTCGTACTTACTTGGAAAGAAGGGAGTCCACCTGTTTTTAATAAGTCTTTTTTCATAATATACTAAACATGCCTTAAATTCTATTTTTCTTTATACGAATCGAGCACACCTCAAGCAACCTGTACCACCTGGATGTAAAGAGAGTTTAAACAATGAGAAAACAAAGTATTTAAGTACTTCAACAGCTGTATTCAGCAGCAGCTCTTTTTGTCTCATGTTTATCATTGTATTTAATTGTCAGCAGGGTGATTGCATGAGATGGTGTCCAAGTGAAAGTAGCTTTAGTTGCTGTCCATACACTTACCTATACCTTGCCTTGTATAGACCAGGTTACTTGATTTTTTTATAGATATCTTGAAGTTTGTACTGGAGGTAGGATGACTGTATTCTGGAGGTAGTAAAATGTATTTAGTTTTGTTAGAGTCTGCTGTTGGACCATCCGCGGTGGGGTTCTTTGTACAGTCACTCTGCATGCTTATATTGGCCATGGTGACTGAGACAGGCAAAAACATGTAACCGGTGTTGCTAATTACATTTCCTCTACAAAACTGAAGAAAACRATGTGGTGCTCAGGACTGCATTAAAATATTAAACCTCTTTTCTTCCTTTTATGCTTTAAGAATTTCAGTTCAATACAAAACTCGGGAAGTTTTAATCCTGTTTATTGTCATTCAGATTTGCACTGTAAAGTTGACTTACTATACTAAGCTGATTTTATGTAAGGCCTAAGTGAAACACTGCTTGTATTTTCCCTTGCTATTGTTTACATGAGTACTGTGTACACACATGTGCCTGAATGGTACCATAAAACTTCAGTTAGCCTAAGCAAACCATTGATTTGTCTAATAAATATTAACAGGTTTAATTTAGACTCTACATAACAGGGAAATCAAGACTGTCTTTGAATTCTATTGTAAAAAAAAAAAAAAAGGATAAAATTAAACTGTTTCTTTATCCATACTGCTATATTTTGGTAAGTGATTCTCATTTTTCATGTCTTCCAAGAATGCAGGCAACTGAGTGCTTCCAAGAGAAGGTTTGGTGCTCTCCCATTACTGTGCTACAAGGTGTGCTGAAGTGAACTTGTATTTCTTCTTTCAGAAGTAGAAAAATACAATACTCACTCATTAGCATCTTGAAGTCAGACCTCAAATTTATACATCTCTCAAATCAGAAAATAATGGTTCTGCAATTAAAAAGTAAGGAAGATCTAGAAGAGGACCTTTGAGATACCAAAATAAGCACGATGACAGCATGTCACAGATGCAAGGGCATATTGTAAGCAAAGGATAACTTTCAMATTATTTTTTCCTTAGTCACTGAGGTTTTTCCTGATGTTTGGCTTAGCATATCTTGCAACAAGACAGCCACRGTGATTTTGCTACTTTCCTTTTGAGATGTTAATTCTCTCAGACGTTGTCAAAGTTTATCTGCTTAAACAGATCAGAACATGTCACCAGACCTGCTCCTCTAAACCACTTTGTCTCTTTCAAGTTATGCTTAGCTGCAGTCAGGAATGTTCACTTCTTCAATTCACACCAGTTGCTGAAATTCTGATACAGGGATTTGGCTTTGAAAAGTCAAAATCCTAACACTGTTCTCTAAATTAAGCCTTAGGGAATTGTCAAGACAGCAACCTGTACTTTTTACCTTCACAAGATTAATATACTAAGAACAAGGAAAACCTAATCAGCTTTAAATAGATGGCTCTAAGTCTAACAAGCTTTGCCTTGTGAGCTATATGGATCTACAGACATGACCAAAAAAGTAATTCTGGCTTGAGGAAAGGTAGACATTGATCTAAGCCATTTAATGTCAGCGTGCAACAACCATAATAAAGAAACTGGTAACTGATCTGGCAAGTGCTTTTTAATGGTGAGAAGCTTCCTATCAGAAGTATAGAAAAGATCTTAGCTTTACAAAAAGAAAATAGTATTTTACAGACCAGAAACACAGAAGTTAAGCAGCAGTTTATTGCAGTTGACCAGGTATGTAAATAAACTGTTCTGACAATTATGAGCAAATTTTTTTTTTTTTTTACAGTCAACAGTTTTTCCCTGCTTGTAAACACTAGAAAAGTACTTCCTCTCCAAACAATTTAAGAATCAGAATGTATAAACAGTCTGTTGCAGAGGTTCATGAACAGCATTGGTTGCCTTCTCTGTTCTTTTTAATAGCTGCAGAGCATTTCTGTTGTCACATAGAGGTAAGGGACTTTTCTATTACAGTTCAGACACACAGRCTCCTAACTGAAGCCCTGTTATTGAATCAGTAAGTGTACTCTTTTTTTTTTTTTTTGTCAGCAAATGCATCCATGCTTTGATTTGCAATTCTTTCAATAAAAAGATGAGTACGTAAAATACATTCTGGTAAAATGAAACCTGAACAGTTTGTGTTTGTGTGTGTATATATATATATGTAAAATAAGAGCATATAAAAAAATTTGCCAGAGTTACTCTTTCTGACAGCTCTTCTGATTCACAAACTTAATTAACGGACAGTGCGGGTCACAACACGAATAAAAGCATACCATGCTCTAGTTTGTGTAAGACTAGGTGATGAAACAAGTAGCTTAAATTAGAATCCCCTATACCCAAAATGCACCCTCCCCTTTTTGCTTTTCTAAGTAAGATCGAGTTGGCTTTCAGAATTTTTAACTACGAAGAAAGAAATAGAAGATTTTCCATCATTTGTTCTAGAAGCATTTTCAGTTATTTCTGTTTCAGCATCCACGCCCTAGGAAGATGGATGGTTTATTCTGTGTTCTTCAACTAGTGCATGAAGTCAGATAATTCTTGCACAGTCTTCACACAGGCTGAGCAAGCAACTTATGCTCCCTGATTTTTGAAAGCAAGCCTTGCAGCAGGAGAACGCTCTCAGCTACATGGCCACCTGGTGCTTACAATAATCTGAAGAACAGGATAAGCATGCCGTTAGTCAGACCAGCTTTCACAGTCCCCAACAATTTCTGGTTCYGTGACTTTCAGAGAAAATAGGGTGATTTTTTTCCTTTCAGGAATTTTTCAGTCACCTTTTAAATCCATAGGAGTAGTTTTACATCCAATGTAGTTTTATACACAGCGTCCTGCAGCAAGGAGTTCTACAGTTAGCTGAACAGATACCTTGATTTGTTTCAAACCTGCTACTTACCACTTCCAAGATTCCYCTGAGCTTTTGTATGAAAAAAAGAATGCTGAAGAATTTATTCCTTTGCTACCCTCTCCATTACTTCACAGATCTCTATCTTGGCTCCTGTCAGTTGACTGTTCTTTTTCCCAGGTGAAGAATTGTATTTTGTTTATTTTTTTTCCAATACAGAGCCTAAATGTAGCCCTGTGAGGTGAAAGACAACAGAGAGCTAGGAAAACAATCTAGATTAATGTTTCTACAGCAGGGGCAACTTTACATACTGTGAGACAAATGGCATTAAAATAAAAACAGCTGTCCTTAACTATATAGGAATTGCTGAGTGGGTAAGCAGGAAGCAATTTAACATATTTACACCGAATTAAAACGTACTAGGAAGAAATTCACACAGGTTTACAGCACAGTCAACACCTGTGAGATTCAAGGGCAAGGATTAAAGCACCGTTAAAACTGTGGGTGACTGAAAAGGAATATGGCTTTATTTCATTTTAAAAAGAAAAGTGTAGGGACATTCTAGAGTGTACCTGTGGACATCCAGAGCATACTCAATTTCTACCCTTGTTCCAAAACAGAATCTCCCTTGTGAACATCCCATTAATCATAAGGGGAAAAAGTTCTTTTAAAAAGAGCCTAATTTATTTGAATTTTCTCCATTCTTAACACAGCTGATATGAAAAGATCTCAGTTAAAACTTAAATGATTCTTTTCATCCAATAAATGTATTCTAGAAAGATTAACTGCATTCAGTTAAGTATTTTATACATTGTAACTTGTTATATAAATAGCTGCAGTTCAGTTTTGTTTTAGGATTCACTACTGTTAACCATCTTAAGCAGGGATACTGCTTTATAAGAGGTCAGTAATTTCTTTGTTATGCTTTAAAAGCTTTAACTTGGAATGCTCAGAATTCTTAGGTTTTTTTGACCAATTTTGCTGCTTTTACAAGTTTGACTTGTATGGAGAACCACCAGTAGTTAAAATTGCACACACACAGGAGTTTTGGGTAACTCGTGAAAAATACTTTTAGAACAACATATTTCAAGTTGCACAAGACCAGCTGTTACCCCATTTTTAATATTCTAGAGTTACTTGTCTTTCTGCCAGGAACAGATGCAACGTGTATTTTCATGGTTTTTTCCATATCAGTGTACCATGGAGGAGATGCCTGTTACTGCGTGACCATGACCACTGCTCAGAGAGTCGTGGGCTACGTGAGAAAGCAGCGGTTGGGTCAGGCCCTGCGGGGAACACCCAGCCCAGCACTCTCCCCGTTAGCGAGGCGATCCTCCTCCTCATGATGCCCCCAGACAGGGAATGAACGCAAGGTTCGTGCCCCACATCTGTCACCTTGAGATGCTGGTGGGAAAGCAGGGAGAGAAGCCTTGGCACGAATGGATTTCTTACCGTGCCTACCAGGTACTCCTGCGCTCCCATCGCTCCCCGCAGTGTGCTCATTCCTCCTGCTGCCCTACTGGCGTGTATTTGGCTCTTAAAACAGTCACAATTCAGAACTATTTTGCCAGGCTGTCAACGTTTTTCTTAAGAAATTCAAGTGAGAAAATAGAAGTTGCGCTTTTCACCAATGTGGAATAAGAAAAAGAAGTTGAAGGAATGTCTCCAGCTCCAGGGCTGTGGATTTTTTTTTTGAAAAAACTCCCAAACCTGCTGCAAACAGTTGTTAGAGTTGGCTCTTCCAAAGTGAGAAATAAACAAGCCTGCCTACAACAATTTCATAATGAAATTGGGAAGCAGCTCCAAAGTAATAATCATTCCAAGCTCCCACGATGACAATCATGTAAGTAGAAAGGGTTTCCCCCGCCCTCCCCTGGTAAAAATAAATTGAAATAGCACTGAGGCTTTGTACTGATTTTGCTTATTGTAGCAAGTGTAACTGTCTTCTTTCATGAGTTACTTTTTGCTTACTGAAATAAGCAGCTTCAGCCAGCGTTCTTTCTGCACAGCTCCCCGCCACAGAGATCACAGTCTGACTTCCACCATCCTGGTCATCTCCCAGGGTGCTCGTTTGGAGTCAAGTTATTGGTGTTCCTGTCACTGCATTCATTTGCCCACTGCATTTAGTGCCAGCATCTACCACCGTGGACAGGGAGAATCCCATGGCAGCTGGTGGGATACCGCCCCAGGGGAGTTCAATGTATTCACAACACTTCTCTCAATGTTTGCAGTACAACACACACAGACAGGTATCAAAAGCCTTGGGTGATGTGTGTGGTGTGCTGCAAACATTGAGTGAAGTGTTGTGAATCCATGTGCTCAGTTCTGTTCTGATTTCTCATTTTGACCAAATTATTTTCCATTAGCTTAAGAGTGACAAGCATTTATAGTTTTTGCTTCTRAAACGAACTGAAAAATGCATTTTTTAGTTATAATCACATTTATCTTTTGGAGATGCATTTTTATTCAGCTTCTCCTCTGTAAAACGTAACGTCAAGACAGCAGCATAAAAATAATTCCTGTTCATGCCTCTCCCTGCAGAGCCCTGCCAGTGTTAACCTCCCTTAATGCAAGCAGCTCCATCCTTCCCTCTGAACATTCCTTCTGGTATTTGATGCAGTTGAATACACTTTAACCAGTGAGAGATACATTTAGCTGAGAAATTTTTTTATATATACACCAGCATATTTGTATCGTGTCTATCATCTAATATTGCCTATTGAGTTTAGCCTACTTCTTCCTCCTATAAATTACCAGCATCATGGTGCACCTTGCTGTCAATGCTCCTTAGCAAGTTTCTCAAACTACTTTTTCATAGATTGCAAGTTATCTTTCAAAGGGTGAGTGATGAGTAAATTATTAATCCATCATTATACAAGCTATATGCTCAGATAGCTTTTGGCTTAGATGTACAAGGAACGCTCGTAAAACCTGCATAGGTGAAATTATTTTACAGGAGCAAGCGTCTACCTAGAGCCTCTAGAGGTTTTCTGTACATACCAAGTCTGAACATAGCTTAAATTATTAACACTCTAGTGTAAGACTTACATTTCTCTAGGCTTTTGAATTTATGCAAGGCAAGTAAAATGAAAATTACATTAAAACTTATCAGCAGCCAGATAGTTAWTTTTTCTTTTTTTTTCCCCACCAATATTTACAACATCCTTMAAAAAAAAAAAAAAAGAAACGGAAACACTCCTCCAGCTTGTGGAAAATCCTAAACATCCTCATTCCTTCCCCTCTTACACAATTCAAACTGTCATTGTTTTGCAGCATTTGCTTCCTTGCTTGTCAAAAGCAATAACAAGTTAGCAGAGCACCCAGTCATGTAGTTATTCTATTAAAGAGAGACAGAAAACCAAATTATTTTGCGGTAGTAGTATTACTACAGTAGGATTAACACAACAAAGAAACAGACAAAAATACAAAATGAGTCTGGGAAAAGTCATAGGATTATACCAATGCACATAAAGTAGTGTGATTTTTTTTTTTTTAAACATTTGTGTGAATTATGTACATGTCCATCTGATGCAGTTACTTACTTTATCACATGCATGTGACCTGAGTGACTCCATCTTCCTGGTCAAATTGTCCATCATCCAGTTCTCTTAATACTCCATCACTGCTACTGAATCCTGGAAAGCCTCCATACTGGGAGGATCCCTCCTTGATCCAACATTGTTTAGAAGCAGATAGGTGAAACTCATCAGGTGGTTGTCCAATTTCTACAGGGCGAGAAGTAGCTGTGTCTAATCCAACACTTCTGCTAGAGGCTTTGCCTTTTTCCTCCCCAATAACTTGTCTTAAGGATTTCTTCTGAAATACAAGAGGGTGTTTAAATGTTAGCTTATTTAGGGGAAAAAAAAAAAAAGCTAAACACTTTGCAATGAGTCATGCATGGATTTAATGTGAGCTGTATTTTAACATAAGGCAGCATTTAACACTGGTTTAAATTAGGAACTCCTCTGGAGAAAAACACCTCCAACAGATAAATTTTTGTTCTCTATAAATAAATTTCAAGAGAGACAAAGAAAATACAAGACATAGTCAAGATTCAAGGAAGCACAAATGAATGCTAAGAAAAAGTACTCCAACAATGCTCGATTCTTAKGTAGTGCTTGGCAGCTCCAGAATTATTTACAAGTCTGAACCCATGCTAGAATCAGCTGTTTGAAGAAAGCACGATTTCTGTGCCTAACATACACATCTAACRTACCCTGACTCTGACACTTTCTGCCATACGGCACATGGGTGTGCTGCGCTTTCTCRTGCTCTGCAGGGATGAATGCTTGAGGGTGGCACAGCTACCGGCTTCCTCTCAGCAGCAGAGGTCCCTCCTGCCTGCAGCGGTGGGGGGGCCGGGCAGCAGTGGGCATGCAGCTCTCGCAGCTCCACCATCTCCAGCTACCCCTGTAGGCATACGCTCACTCTCCTTCACTCGCMTATCTACATGCCAGCACGGACAATGTCTGGCACGTGCCCTCATCTGCCAGCTGCTCTGAATGTCAGTGGATGTTGATCACTTYCCCAAACACAGTTCAGTCTAGAAGCTTCAACAAGAGTGCAATATTTGATAAAGATGTGAATTAAACTCCATCCACATTGAGCTCTTTAAGAGTGTGATCTGACCACTTCATAGGACTGAAGCTTTCTCACTGATCCATCTCATCATGAGACTGCTATGCTCTCCCATCTTTCCAGTTCTGCTCATAAACACCTTCAGAGGCCTCCTCAGATAACAGCGAGTTTCTTGAGAATTGCATTCAATTCACATGGTGGATCTGTGCAAATGGAAGCCAGCGGTTGTCCTGTACAGCAAATTTGAGAGGGGCTCTAAAGAGACCTTGTACATGAAGAACTCAGTATAAATACAGTCTGACACTAGTACTGGGATCTCCCAACATGCTGCTTCTTGAAGTGATGGCTGCCAACATCAAAAAGTAAGCAGATTGTGATTTATGCAAACAATAGACCTATTAGACTATGCTAAAGGTCCTCTCAGGCATTACAAATAAATAAAAGGTTTATTTTATTTTAGCATCAGGAGCCACCCGAGGTACTCGGATCTGTGACGATGCAGGACCTCCAGAGGCAGTGTCAGTGCCCTGAGTCACAACAGAGGAACATGGACGGGAAGGCAGAAGTGCCCTGGCTCTCTGCCTGGAGCCGTGCTGTCAGCACATGCACTGCTAAACCAGGAGATGCTTTGCCAGGGGACACAGCCCTGTCCACAAAAGGCGGACAGCTAGCTAAGAAGGAATTCAGTCTCAGCACAGAGCTGCGTTTCGCTGGGTAAAGGACAAGCACTCTTGCAGGGAGATTTGCAGAAATGCTAACACTTTAAAAACAAAACCACCCCACAACTGTTTTTGTCTTGCTCTGACACGTTCTGTGCCCCCATTCTATACATTGCAAAGCTTTTTTCTCAAACACTTTTGAAACAGTAAAAACAATGGCCCTCGAGGCTAAAGGAAATGTATTTAGGGAAGCTGTTACAGGAGACATTGGGAAATGGGACTAAGGGGAAATAGTGTTGCCTCAGGAGAAACAGAAGGAAATATGCTTCGCCTGGATGCCACAGTAAGAAGATGGAGAAGTCTAACAAGGGGAAAAAAACACA